>PVIH01005198.1:0-82998 GCA_004025045.1 Sigmodon hispidus
CTCTCTCTCAACTGATCGGTCCTGGTTTCCATGGCAGGGGCTGTGTTAAGACCTCCCAGTGACCTGTAATGGCTCTTGCCTGTGTCTGAGGCAAAAGAATGACTCAGTCCATGGTCAGCCTGGACCACAGGGTAAGGGCAATGCCAGTCTAGGAGCAAGGAGGCCCAATGTCCTAAATAAAATTAAAAAAATAACAGAAGAATATGCTTGCTAGCTGGATAAAGTGTTAAACTGTTTAATAAAGATCTATCTGAGAGGCAGACATTTAATTCCACATATAAATAAGAATAACTATTTCCTATTAAGAATTAGGGGCTGATAGTGGCTGGGGTGTAAGAGCACTTGCCAGGAGAGAGTCCAGCGGCCTGAGCTTGATCCTCAGATCCCATGTAAAGGTGAAGGCAAGAACTGACTCCACAAACACGCCATGGCATGCTCACGTCCCCATATCTTATATGCACACATTCACAATAATAAACACAATTTTAAATAAAAATAATTGTACAGTAGCCAGAAGCCTCAGTGGATAAAGTCACTTGCTATCCAGCAATACAAGTCTGACTGTCCACGTGCAATCCCTGGAACCAATGTAAAAGCTGAGGGAGAGGAGAGACAAGAGGAGGGGGGGGAGAGAAAGGGGGAGAGAGAGAGAGAGAGAGAGAGAGAGACTGACTCTACACACACAGCATATACAATTAAAATATAATAGTGCAGAGCACAATAAAAAACATCACATGAATAAAAAACATCACATGAAGCTGTGCTTTGTTGACTCAACGCTGCGAGTGGATAGGGCTTCATGAATGCTAACCAAGCTCCTCCACAGAACTGCATTTGTGAACAATTTTTTTTTTTTTTTGGATAGGATATAGATTATTCCCAAGATTTTTAATGTTATGCAAAGATTACAACCATGCAAAAGATACATTCCATGGAAGAGAATTTTATGCATACCACATCCTATAGCAATGGAGAATTTAATGATAAACTAAGGAGACTGTCCCTAGGAAAGCCACCCTGAGCATGGAGTGCACCTCCAGGCACATCTTCCCCAGCATGCAGGCACGCTTTCCATGAAGACATAAAGATTGGGGTGGGGGACGGGCAACTGCAACTTGAAACTGGGGGCTGGGGGGCTGGGGACAGGATGCAGTCGGCTCCTGGTTTCTCTCCACCCTCCACACTGAGGCCTCTTTCAGTTTATACTACCGCCAAGGAAACGATATCACCAAGAGGCCAGGAAGGGCCAGCTCCCCTTCCGTATATTTGCTTAAGATATGAAGGTTAAGTAGTCCTTGTGCTCATAAAAGACGGGCCCTTTCAGGCCTATTTAAGGTCTCTGCTTACCTCCAAGTGACTAAGCCTGAAGCCAAAGACGGGGAAAACTAGGCTGATCAAAGGGCAGCCTGTCATTAAGTGAGAATGAGCAAAGATGAAAGGCTGGCGGCCACTTCAAAGGTCCAGAAATGAGCCCTGAGCTTGGAGCACAAGCACTGGCTGCAGCTTAATGGACCGGATGACATTCCTGCAGCCACACATCTGCACACCGACTACATAAGACACAAGTGTAAGGGCAAGCCTAGATCCTTGTCTTCTGCATGGAAGGGAGGAGGAGAAGAGAAGCATTGCTTCTATGCTGGCATGTTTCCCCCTGGAAACAAACAAAAACCCACTGATATTCAAGAGCAGTTAGAAGAAGTTCACATGTCAGAAGATGCTCACAATTCCACCTCAGCAATTTTCTGTAGGCCTCACAGTGTGTAGCTCAAGCCAGGTCAACTTCCGGATGCGGTCCTGAGTCTCCATTCCCAGCAGTCTGTCCATGAGGAGAGCTGGTAGGCAGGCATGCTGCCCTTGCCTGGGATTGGCCCTCAGCTTCTGCACTAGAGCTGACACAGAGCCACTTCATGAAAAAACTAAGCTTGCTGAGGGTTACTGATACCTCCAACCCATCCCAACCACACACACCCACCTTCAGCACCTCAGCACTCAGGAGCCATGATGGACCCTTAAATACACCCCTCCTACACACACACACACACACACACACACACACACTTCCCTAAAACAGACTCCCTGGACTGACTTGAGCATGCAGACTATCTTAACCACAGCTATGGCCGTCCTACCGGCTGCAGATTAACTGGGACTAAGACTAAGGGAAGGAAGGTAAGGCCTAGGCTGAGGAGGTAAAGAAGAGAGCAGCCCACTGTGACTGGAATGAAGACTCAACCACAGGAAGCATCCAGAAGCGACTCCTTAGAGCTGTTAAGTGCTGCAGACACTTGGTGCATGCATATTTATTTCCTATGTCTTGCCAGGCTAGCGCTACCGGCCACCCACTTGTGGCAAGGCGGGCTCTATTGCTAGTGTCATTTGGGGGAATGGAGACCAAAGTGGCTCAATGACACACCCAAGGTCACACATCCTGGATAAGGAAACTCTTGGTGCCAAAAAGACAGGACTCAAAAGACCATGTGTGCAATCGTCGTGCCCCTCAGAGGGCTGTGACGGCAGGTCACTGGCAGGTGAGCGAGCAGGCGTTTGCCAGTGAACAGATCCTGCCGGCCAACGGGTACAGAGACAAACATGCCTTGTGTGTAAAAGCTCTGCCTGCTGTGTGACCTCCTCTCACTTCCAATCACATGCCACCTCGAAACCCCCCCACACCTATTCAAGAGCTGCCATTTAGCTGGGCAGATGGGCACGTGTTTAATGTCAGCCCTAGGGAGGCGGAGGCAGAATCTCTGAGAATTCAAAGACAGTATGGACTACACAGTGAGTTCCAGGACAGCCAGAGGCGCATAGTAACACTGTCTCAACACACATATCCCCAACGGGTGCCTTCTGTGCTGAGCTTCAATAAATGCAACTACAGGGAGACAATGTCTGAGCCTGGTGTGACACTCAGATATCTGCATCTGTGCCCACCTGTGATTCTGCCCTATTGACAGACTCCACCTATGAATTCACCTTTCTCCTCTCCTCATCCTCAGCCCATAACCTGCTGCATGTGTGCATGTTCACACACACACACACACACACACACACTCACTCACTCACTCACGCCATGCATGTTCTATAGAGACTGCAATGTTCAACATGTATGATGACAATCTCTTTCTTATTAAAACAGCAAATACTGGTGGTGAAATAAGCACTGCCAGACAACATTCCCAGCTAAGACTGCTCTGAGCTGGGAATGCCCTAACATCATCAATAAGGCTGCTAATTGAGATATCATTACTTAGCCAAATATTGTAACAAATGGTTACAATAGAATGGTTGAATATGTTCTATTCCAAATACCTTAATTTTATAGATGATTTATTGAGAGTCACATATCCTTTAAGGGAGTCAGTGTAATGTGTCTTGTGCAATAACCAACATCATCTGGTTTTAGATTTTATTATTGGATGTGTTTGAATGTTCTGCTTATGTACAGGCTACACATGCATGCAGTACCCACAGAGGCCTGAAGAGGGCATGGTGTCCACTGGAACTGTAGTTAAGATAGTTGTATGTCGCCGTGTGAGTGCTGGGAACTAAACCCAGGTCCTTCTGCAAGAGCAGCCAGTGTTCTTAACCTCTGCCTGACCTGGGCCATCTCTCCAGCCCCTTGGGTACGTCCTTCAGTGCTCAGAGTCCTCTATATATTCTGAGAAGCCCTTAACATCTATGAAAATATTCTCCCATCCTGAGAGCCATCTTTTCCTTCATTACTAGTAATGCAGTCTTTACCTTAGGAGCAAAGCACTTTCGCATTATCCTCCTGCCCCATTTCTTGAGAGGGTGGACCACACTGACGATCGCTAAATTCCTACCAACTATAATGTGGACAGTAAAACTCTGGATAATAAATAACAGAGACATTCCCCATAAATGTTCCCAAGAATCAGCAACTCAACCACCTTCCCAAAGCATTCCTTCCTGGCTGTGACATACCCTAATATCACTGACTGCAGAAGCTGCATGAGCTCCACCTCCCTGACAATGCTTACTGAAACAGCTCCCCTGCTACAATGTTCCTGAAGTGTTGCAGTAATGACATAAGGCTGATGGGAATTAGACTTATGCAGAAATGAGGCAAAAGTGAAACGCTTTGAGTTAGGATGTTCCAGGGTTTATTAGCATCTGGCAAATTAAATAAAATTTAGTTTGCAGCCATAGACTCGTCTATGACATGATGAGTTCTCTGGGTCTCTAGTCTCTATGCTATTAACCTCAAGGGTCTAGCTAGTTGTACATCTCATGTCAATTATGCTTTCTAGGGACAATGGCCGCTGACCACAACATCCTCCAAGCCCCATCCTGTTGGATACAGATACAATGTTGGGCAGCACCTGAGGACTCTTGTATTCTCCTTTGTTTCTCATTGAAACTGTCAGCTTGGAACAATCCACTGTGCTTACACACATGCATTTCAGCAGGTAATCTCAGATAGCCAACAAATCAACCTTTGCTCACTGCACATCCACTGTTAGGGCTGAAAGCAGAGAAGAGAGTGATCCCACACATACCCAACCCCACTGCCACATACACCCTATGTCGATGCATTCTCTTGCAAAGATGAATGATCCTCTCCTGGGCTCATGTCACAGTACTGTCAACACGCTGGGGACTGGGGGGACAGACAGCGGGTGAGAGTCGGACACAGTCATGAACTTGCCTCTGTGCAGTCAAAGTGAGTGTTGGACAGTAGAGAGAAACCAGCTTTTTGATCTTAAGAGCTTCTGAACATTGCTGATGCTCAGGTGCCCATGACCACACAATGTGACCAACTGCCAGGGGCAGACAGGACAGCGTCTGAAGACCTGAGATTCAGTGAACTCATATTGACCATAACCTCAGCACTCCTGTGTAAAGCCAAAATAGTTCTTGGTAAATTCTAACCAATTCACCACCATCCTCTGCCTTTTTCCTTATGAGGCTTCTCTTCCTTGCTTAGTACAATGCTTTTCCAGGACCACTCAGCAGAACCACCCAACAGGCTGGAGCTAGATGCATATTTCTATGCCTGACCCTAGTCTCAGCTAAAAGTATTCCAGGGGCATCTTTTTCCAGTATTTTCCAGTGGCAGGTTCATGCCACCTCCACTTTCAAAGTGATCAATGTTAGGATGGATGCGATCTGTATTTAACCTTCTAAACTGCCAAGGAGACACCTCAAGCAGCAATGTGGCAGAAGTGACATGCAATCCAATGATTCAAAGTGTGGGATCCAGCCTCTCATTATCTGTAGCTCCCCTGTGGAGCTCATATCACACTCACCTCTGCATCAGACATTATTCTCACTTACGTTTTAAAAGGTTTGCCTCTTATAAACAGAAACTTAGATAAGTGGCCTCCTTTACCTGGCTGGTACCTCAGTTTCCCCATTTGGGGAACCTACCTTTGATATTAGCTGCTTTCTATTATGCATAAGGCAAAAACCACCACTTAATTCCTGTATTTCATTTCCCCCCAAACTCTGAACAAACCCTAGAAGTCTGTGACTTCCAGTTAGTCAGTGTCTTGAAGTCTACAGAAACAGCAGAGAAGCTTTAACTGCAGAGACTAGCCTCAGTGCACTGAGGGAAACAAGAGTATTCTTCCAACTAGCCTCCTAATAATGTTTAAGACATCCACAAAGCCACTGCTGAGCACTCTGAGATGCTGAGGATGATACAGAGCAGGGTAAAGTACCTCTGAAGATCTACCTCTGGAATCACCTTATTCTACTCTGTGATTACAAACAACAAAACAATAAATGCCATGATCAGGCCAGTGTCTCAAAGGTCCATGTTTCTCAGGCTGGACCCCTAGATATGAGAGGAAGTTAGGCTGCTGGGAGCGTGGCCTTGAAGGAGATGTGACCACTTGACCACCATGAATTCCCAATACAATGCTGCCTCACCACTGGCCCAAAGCAACAGGGTCATGTGACCAGGACTGAAACCTCAGGTAAACGGGTTCCTTAATAAGTATGCTCTCCCAGATGTCTTTCCAAGCAAACACACTTGGAAAGGTGCATCCTTTTGAAATTCCAACAGTGTCAGGGGCTTTAGCTTCTGATCCAAACTATTTTTTCAAAGGCTACTTGGTGACAGAAAGGTCACTTGTACTAGCCATGTGTGACCGACCATATGTGTTAAAATACCCATCATGGAGCCAGGCAGTGGAAGTGCATGCCTTTAATCCCAGCACTTGGGAGGCAGAGGCAGGCTCTGTGAGTTCAAGGTCAGTCTGGTCTACAGAGCTAGTTCCAGAACAGCCAGGGCTGTTATACAAAGAATTCCTGTCTCAAAAAAATAATAATAATAATAATTCATCATAGCTTTACATTTGGAGGTCTGCAGCCCAGCTCCATGACAACTGGAGCAAAATTACATAAAGCACTCGGTGCCATCCTCATGGTTTTGAGTTAGTAAGATGGTGCCTGCTTCCAAGGTTTTACAAATGTACACCTAGCATTTTCAAACATACAGAATGTATCTCCACCTTGAATTAGACAAAAAATAAAAACATTTAAAACAGAAAAATCATGGAACTAAAAACATCACTCAGACATCAATGACAAACCACATGTTACTACTTCTGGGACCATGGCGCTTTCTTACATAAGTTATGGTCATGACTGCAATGGTGAACAAAGTGAAACACGAGCAAAATATAGAAATTCTCAACATAAGAAATTGCACAAAAATAAATAAATCATACAACACACACACACACACTCACCACCACCACTACCAGCCCACAAAATGCTCATGCACACGAGTGGACACATATCAACCCTATCCATTTCACTAAAGGTTCTTGTGTTCTTCTTACATATAAGAGTCTGTATTTGTTTGACTCGTCTGTTGCTGTGATAAAACACCATGACCAAGGCAACTTAGAGAAGGAGTTTATTTGGTTTTCTGGTTCTAGAGGGTTAGAGTCCATCAGGGCAGGGAGGCATGGCTGCAAGCAACCAAGCAGAAGTGGAAGAAGCCGGAAATTGAGCAATCACATTTATTCTCAAAACCTGTGTCCAGTAACATTTCCTCCAGCAAGGCTATACAGCTGTACTACCTAAAGCTCCTCCAGTAGCGCCACCAACTGGGTACAAAGTGTCCAAATGCCTGAGCCTATAGGAGGACATTATTATTCAAACCATCACTGAGATCTAGCACAGAGGGGTTTTCAGGGCCTTTGAAGCATGAATAGACATTTTAAGATGCCATTTACTCTCTGCATTGTGGGATCTGGGCTATAGTCATCCCATTCTTCAACCAGGGCTAGAGGAGCATGCATCGTACAGAAAATCCGCTTACAGACATATATGTAAGGAAAACCATAACCCCCATGAAGAGAGGTGAAGACGAGGTTTTGCTGGCATTCCAGTCAACTGCTCTGCATGGCACGCAAGTGAATGAGCAAAACCAAACAGAATGAAGGCAAAGCAAAAGATGGCTGTGGTCCCAGGGTAACATCTAACTGAAGGGATCTCTGACCTCACTCTTCTGCATGACTGCTTAGGGCCTCACTTGCACACAGGACTGTGCAAGTGCTGCTGGTAAGGAGAACACACAAGGCATAAATTCTTATCAATATATCCTCCTTCTCTGCCCAGGCTGGCCTTGAACTCCTGATCCTCCTGCCTCCATCTATGGAGTGTTGAGATTATAGATAAGATGCTGTAACGTGAAGGAGGCAAGTTTAGCAATGATAGTGGGTCTAATGAAATGACAGTGCCATTGTTTAAATCATCAATTTTAGTGTGAATTGAATCCTCTTCTGTCCAAAGAAATTGTCACCAGCTGCAAGACATTTCATATTCCACTTGTAGAACCAACCATAGAACAATCTAGGAAAAGAAAGCTGCTCAATTTTATAGAAATGCTTCTTTCTATAAGGCTGTTCCAGGAGGGCAGAAAGTGTTCTTGGGGTTGGGGGGGGAGGTACAGAAAGAGACACAGAAAGATTTCCTGTTTCCTAGTTCCTAGTATTGTTTAAACAAATAACAATAACAAAAACTCCAGCCTGGAAGGAAAGCTCAACCCCTGAGCTCTGTGCAAACATACTGGAGAGAGAAAAGTCACTATCAGAACACTATGACCCCGGGCTAAGGACCCATTGTGCCACACCAGTGTCTGTTGTATGTTTTGATCTAACTTCTGCTGGTTTATAGGCTTGGATTTGCCATGTGAAAAAACAGAGTCACATAAATCACCACTTCTAGTGCCCTGAAACCAGGCAGAAAACATACTCTGTAGCCTCCTCCACCACAAGCAGCCAAAAAACCTCACCAAGGAGAATGTACCTCTTCATATGGCACCAACAATCAGAGTTTTGACTGATGCCTTTGTCAGATCAGATTATACATTAACAATGAGAAATACTTCAAAATGATCCAACTCTGGGAGCTGATATTTAAAGGTCTCCAGTACAGATAAAGATTCAGAGAGAGCACACAATGGTGCTGTCTCCATGGAAAACATCAAGGCAACTCCTTAAAAGTTTATGGTGCCCAGTGACCAAACAGTTCCTCTTGTGAGTACTGATCCAAAAGAAATGAGCACAGATTGGCGTGATGGCTCAGCATTTAAAAGCACTGGCTGTTCTCACAGAGGACCCAGGTTCCGTTCATAGCACTCACATTGCAACTTACAACCATGTATAACTCCAATTCTAGGATCCAATGGCTTCTACTGAATTCAAAAGACCCTGCATACACATGATGCACAGACACTTGTACACATAAAATAAATCTTTTTAAAAAAAGAACACATAAGCATGCATGTCCACAGGAAGCTGCACAACACCATGAAAGCACTTAGTGACGATACCAAACTACATCTAAAATGACACCAAGCTATAACTAGAATGGGCACAAAAGGACATTGTGTGTTTGGAATAGTCTGCCATAATAGGACACACCCAGAGCAACAGTATTCTTGACAGGTGAAACCCTGAAACAACTCAGAGGTCCACCTACCTTTCAGAACAGAGAGGTTCACAAACACAATGGGCCATAACATCACAGAACAGTATCTGATCATCCAACAACATGGATAAACTTTATGCCTCAATGCTGTGCAAGAAGCCAATCCAAATGTGTGTAGAGATGAAATTCAAAGGCTGGTAGGACTGACTTTGATGACACCCCGTGGCAAGTATGAGTAGCCACAAAGAAGCGGCACACAGCTCTTAGTCACAGGTACTAAATACATAGACTTTCACTATGTAACCCAGGTTAGCCTGGGAAATTCTCATCCTCAGATGATAGTGTAAGGCACCACATCAAGCCTAAAAGAACATTTAATTAGATCTAATACTCAACCAAGATAAACTGTTTAAATAAAAAAATCAAAAACAGAAGGTACAGTTTGGAGAGATGGTAGGCCAACCATGACCAAAACCCCTAGGTCCCCAACGTCCCCAAATGCTGACCCTAATCAAAAGCCCCAGATGAGTTTTCTGTGCACAATTATGATGATTCACCAGAACAAAGCAGCTGCACACAAGTCTGCCTGACCTCAAGGGCCAAGGACTCCCTCCACAAAGTAGCACCAGCCTGAAATCAGACTCAGCCATCTTTTGCTTTGAGGTCTCCCAATTCACAATTCTTTCTTAGGCACAAGAAACTCAAATTTCTAACTGGATGGGCCAGTGATGTGGTTCAGTAGGAAAAGGTGATAGATAACCGAGCCTAATGACCAGGTTCAACCCCAGAACCTAAGATGGAAGGAGAGAACTCTGCAAAGTTGTTCTCTGACCCACCCCCAGGCTGTGCCATGCACGCCCATACATATACATGCACACAAAATAAAAAACAATTACATTTTAAAAAGTAGAATTCTTACTTAATATGATCTTATTTTGATGAGACGGAAAGGAAAGCAGTGATAAAGGCTTCTGTTCAGCAGTTAATGGTGTCTCAGTGAAAGCACAAGGAGGAAAGCCAGGCAGATGGAGAGCACCCACCCATCCCAGGGAAGCCTGGGATCTGCATCTGGTTTTGAAAACACCAAACACTGAAGCATCTTAGAGTAAGCATCCAAGACAGGACCATCGCCACACCCTTTACTTGACCATTATCTTTCTCTTTTTTAAATTGAAGACTTTTCTTTTTCATTCTATATAATTTTCTCTCTCTAATTCCTATTCATCAAACTTTGCTCTGTTTTCTCTCTTTCAAAAAAAAAGGAAGGAAGAAAGAAATGAAATTTAAAAAAAAAAAAAAACACAGCCCCCCCCCCAAAAAAAAACAAAACTCAAAACAAACAAGCATAAGACTTATAAAACCTATAGGACAAAAAATTCCAAAGCAAAATAAAACAAAAATATTGCTGAGTTCATTTTGTGTTTGCAAGCCACTCATGGGCATGGGACCTGCCCTGGTGTGTGGTTGATATACCCATTGATGTGCCATCAAAGGAAACTGGTTTTCCCTTTGCCGGTGGATATCAATTGCAGGTAGCTTCTTATTTAGGGTAAGACCATCTGGCTTAAACCTGTGCAGATCATGTATATGCTGCCAGTTTCTGTAACATCATAATGTACATCAGTCCTGTAGTGTCTGGAAGATATTGTTTCCCTGGAGTAATCCATTAGAAAAAAATAATTTTGAGTGGGGTGACCAGAACCCCAAATACAAATGTTACATGTTTTCTTGTGGTGATGTATTATATATTTAATAAAAAATAGTCTGAAATATCAGAGGACAGAGTCAGCCACAGAGCCAAACCAAGAAGGTCAAGGAGTAATGACTTATACCTTTAATCATACCACTTGAGAGGCAGCGATCCTCTGGCCAAACAGAGCCAGGCAGTGATGGCACACACCTTTAATTCTACCTCTAAGAATGTTGAATGAATGGGAAAGTAAAATAACTGGGCAGGAAAAGAAATATAAGGCCATAAAAGGCAGAAGTTCTGCCCTTTTGCCTGCTCACCCAGTCAGTCCGTGGACTCGTGGAGACAGGACCTACCCTGTTCTGTATGAGGAGTTCACTGGGTGAGAATTGGCTGTGGTTTGTTCCTGGTCTCTCTGATTTTTCAGGCTATTTTTATTAAGAATATAATATATCACCACCTTCTCTCTTATATATGAATGTTGGCTTTTAAGCTTTCAATATTTGTGCTACAATCTGAATAACCACAGGAGTTAGTGTCTTAGTTAAGATTTCTATTGCTGTGGAGAAACACCATGACCACAGCAATTCTTCTAATGAAAAACATTTAAACTGGGGTGGCTCATTTACAGTTCAGAGGTTCAGTCCATTATCATTATGTGGGACATGGCAACATGCAGGCAGACATGGTGCTGGAGAAGGAGCTGAGAGTCCTACATCTTACAGGCAACAGGAAATGGTCTCAAGCACTAGGCATGCCTTGGACATATATAAGACCTCAAAGCCCATGCCCACAATGACACACTTCCCCTAACAAGGCCATATCTACTGTAACAAAGTCACACCTCCTAATAGTGCCACTCCCTATGAGATTATGGGGGCCAATTACATTCAAACTACCACAGTTAGGTACCTAGTAAGGGAGGAGGGCAAAGGAGAGAATCTGCCAAGGAAGGACAAATAAAATATAGGGCTACGGAGAGATAACTGGGAAACTAGGACAGGAGGATTAAATAGAAGGCGATGGGGCAGACGGGTAAGGGAAGGAATAGAGAGAGGAAAGAAAAGCCAACAGTACAGAGCATTTGAACAGCCATGTGGAAACCTACATTAGAAGATTCCTAAAATATAAACATATATGAAAGGAATCTAAATAGTGTCACCAAAAAATAGGGGAGACGGTGCTCCTACTAGACATCTTATGCCACCAAGTAGAACCTGCAGTGCCATGAATGGATTATGTCATGTAAAGCTGTTGTACAAGGGAGTCCCAGGAAATCCCCAAACATCGCAATCTATTGCTAAGGCTATTGTTGCTTTCAACAACATGATGGTTAAGGCCCCACTAGGAGAACAACACTTACTTATATCATCAAATATGGAGAAGTTGAGCTGGTGCCCAACTTGAAGCTTCACCCCTTACTGACTAGCATCCATGGTTCTGGAAGATATTCTGTATACTACTGGAAGAGAAAGGGAACCATCAATATCACCAGCTGCAAACTCTACAATCTACAATGGTGACCTGCCTGTGAGATATGTTGGTGCAACCGTGGTACAAATGCTATAGGAGTAACCAATCATTTTCTGATTGGATTCAGGGCCCACACCATGAGAAGAAACCCATACCTGATACTTCTAAAGTAGCCAAGAACTGAGACTACATATGTCACAGGCCTAGGGGAAAACCTAATACTATTATCCTGCTAAAGAAACATAGCAATGAAAGACAGCTAATGACAAACTGCTAAGCACAGAGATCAGTCCATCATTCAGCCCTCAACAGAGAAGCTTCTTTTTGTAGTAGACGGGTACTAACTCAGAGACCCACTGGATAATGTGCAAAGAGTGAGAGACTTTGGAGCAATGTCTTTATCACACACCTGATCTCTCAAGGCTCAGAGGATTTATGTAGAACAGGAAACAGAACAATTAAGAGTCAAGAATTATCTTTTAAGGTCTGAGAAGAATATTAAACTAATTCATTCTTGGGTCTTTAATTCATTGAATTTTCTTATTCTAAATATATTTTGTTCCCAATTAGAACAAATCCTAGTGACTCACATGTCTTTTTAAAAAACAAAAAGCTTTTAATACTGCAAAAAAAAATTACT
Organism: Sigmodon hispidus; assembly: GCA_004025045.1. Lineage (NCBI taxonomy): Eukaryota > Metazoa > Chordata > Mammalia > Rodentia > Cricetidae > Sigmodon > Sigmodon hispidus. The sequence goes on from PVIH01005198.1 coordinate 12,714, forward strand.
TCCTAACACTGTAGACTATGGCCATAGTTAATAAACCAAATAAAAGATCCCATACTTTTAAGATTACAGTGAATTTGTTTTATGTTTCCTTCATATATTTTTAAAACCTTCACAAGACCAGTTTATCCATCTCTATGTTCCACAGATTGTAAACAAAAGCAGTGACTTTCCAGGTTTGTATATGACATTGCCAACAAATACCTGTTCATAGGCATATACCTGTATAGGGTACCATACCCCTGTAAAAGTGGCACTTGCTCTAATCTGTACTGACCTGCTCTGTTCCCCTACTGGTGTTTAAGCTAACATCTGGTGGTTCATATATCTGGTTAATAGCTATAACTCCAGCACACAAAATAGTGTCTGGCACACAACTGAGCAGAAGTGATATCCAATAAACAATGAGGTCGGTAAACAGATGGATCAATGTCAAGACTACAATGTCAGGACTAAACATCAGGACAAGCAGAGCCACTGCATTCCAAATAGCCCTCACGAGTATTTCCTGAACAAACTGAGCTTCTCTGTCTTTTACTTCCTGTACCTCATTTATAGACATACACCCCCTTTTCTGCTTGCTTTCTTCCTAGATGAACAACCTTCAAAGAGTTAAGAAACCCTGATCAGGATTTAGAGATCGCTGAACAGTTAAGACCACTGGCTGCTCTTGCAGAGGACCTGGGTTCCATTTCTAGCACCGACATCAGTCAGTTCACAATTGCCTATAACTCCAGTTCAAAAATATATAGGCTTCTCCCAGCCCCTGCAGACAAGTCCATGGATACATATACATAAACACACATAGAAACAAAATCCTTTTTAAAAAAGGGGGAGGAGAAAGGAAGGAAGGAATGAACTCTAGTTACTGAGGCTCAGCTGTTTGGATACTTGCAAGCATGAGGACCCAAGTTAGGAGAGCAGGGTGGGGGGGGTAGGGGGAGCTGAAAAGATGGCTTAGCAGCTAAAAACACTTCTTCCTACTGCAGAGCACCCAGGTTTGGCTTCCAGCACCCATGTGGTGGCTCACAACTCTCTGTACCTCCAAATCCAAAGGGTCTGTCATCATCTTCTGGCCTCAACAGGCATTGCTCATAAGTGATACATAGATATAATTGTAAGCAAACATTCAAATACATAAAATAAAATACCCTCTTTTAAAAACTACAGTGTGATGACTGGCATCCCAGCATGGCGTAGCTGAGCCATAACACTCACCAGCCCACCAGCCCAGCCTACCAGAGGAAGTCAGGTCACACAGAACTAAAAAGGGTATGGTGAGAGAGGCTCCCATAATCACCTTGTCCACAGGAGTTTCATTTGGTGGGGGGTGGGGGAGTTGAGGCAGGGTTTCTTTGTGAAGCCCCAACTGTCCTAGAACTCACTCTGTAGACCAGGCTGCCTCAAGCTCACAGATCCAACCAAGTACCTGTGCTGGGATTAAAGGTGTACATCACCACCAGCTAACCTGATTTTCAATGGGGTGTGGGAGCAAAAACCAGATCACAGCACATGTGGACTCAGTTAATATGTATAATTAGCATATGTGATCAAAATAAGTTTAAATTTCTTTTTCTTTTTCCATTTTCACCTGTGTGCTATTCATGTTCTTTGAATGTAGGTGCACACATGTCTGTGTGCATGTGGAGGCCTGGGGTGGATAAAAGGCCTCCTCAAATCGCTCTTTTATATTATTCATTTAGGCATGGTGTCTCAATCAAAGGCAGCTCACCAACCGAGCTAGTCTCACTAGTGGGCCACCTGGCACTCACACCCTGAACTCTCATCCTCAGGCTTATGCATGTGGCAAGCTTTTTAAGCACTAACTATCTCCTCAGCCTCAAAAAAACAATTCTTTTGTTTGTTTGTAACAGAGTCTATGTATGTAGTCTAGAAGACGTTATTTATTTTGCCTCAAGAGATCTTCTTGCCAATGCTTCCCAGGTGCTGGGATGAAAAGGCATGCATCACCACACCTGGCTATCTAAAAACAATTCATAAAAGGTTCAGATGACAGTGAATTGAGGAGCAAGGAGCCAGAAAGAAAAAAGTTATGCAGACTTTCTCCTTCCTGTAACTTTGACAAGGCAGAGAATCTAACAGCTGGAGGGGATCACATGACACAGAAGGGTGGGAATTTTGCATCATAAAGAAAAAGAACCAGAAGAAGAAGGTGAAACAACTCAGAAGCCAGAGTGGGGATCAAGAGCCTAGGGGATCAGCTTGAACCTAGTGGTGAGCTGGACTTGCACAGAGCCCAGAGGAAAGGTGGGAGGGAGGGGCTCACAAGGCAAGAAGGAAGGGAGAGGAGGTCGATGGGAAAGCAAGATGTTCTGACTTCTAAACAAAAGCTGTGGTATCTGCGTTAGCATTCTCATACCTACAACTAAATGCATTAAAATAGCTTAAGATTGATTTATTTATGTTCACCGTGTTTTGCCTGCATGTATGCCTGCAAGTCAGAAGAGGGTACCATTATAGGTGGTTGTGAGCCACCATGAGGTTGCTTGGAATTGAACTCGGGACCTCTGGAAGAGCAGCCAGTGCTCTAACCTCTGAGCCATCTCTCTAGCCCCTAAAAGTAGATTTTTAAAGAATGCATAGTAAAGGGCTGGAGATTTACCTCAGTGGTAGAGCACTTGCCTCATAAGTGCAAAGCTCTGGGTTCAGTACTCAGCTCCAGGAAGAGGGAGGGAAAATGTGTAGTAAGAATGGAGATCATGGGTAAGTGAAAGTGCTGCCAATAAGAAAGTGAAATTAAATTCAGCCCTGACTCCGGATGATGCGACCACATCGTGGAAGATGAGAAAAACTGTTCAAAGTGGCATTCATGGTCCCCTTAACTTATCAGGAAGAAACATGGGCACAGCCTGACTAGGTTATGGGTAGTGTAAACAACTCTGCTGAACTCCTTGGCAGCACACATCTGCATGAAAACATTCAATCCCAGAGTTTGTTCTATTAAAGTCAAATCATTAGCCAAGAGGAATTAACAGGCCACTATTTTCATGTGAAACAGACATAAAATGAAAATTAGGAACAATGCACATGAATAATGTTTTCTCATTCATAACTTTAGCAGGCACATGGGGCTTGTGATGGCTATTCTTGGTTTTTCAATATGACTGCATCTGGAATTAACTAAAACCAAAATAGCTGGGCACACCTGGGAGGGATTTTTTTTTTTTCTTAATTAAATCATTTGAAGTTGGAAGGCTCATTTCTAATCCCAATCATTGAGGTAAGAAGATCCACCTTTAATCCAGATCTTTTGAGGTGGGATGATCCATCTTAAATCAGGGCCACAACTTCTGCTGGAAGCCTATAAAAAGGACATGGAAGAAGGAAAGAAGGAATATCAATCAATCTCTCTCTCTCTCTCTCTCTCTCTCTCTCTCTCTCTCTCTCTCTCTCTCTCTGCTGACTCACTCTCCCTAGCAAGTATATTCCTTTGCTGGCATTAAAACCTTCAGGCCAAGTATAGACTGAAGACCAGATGAAACATTCAGTTTCTCAGACTGAACAACTACTGGATTCCTGGACCTTCTCTTGGGGCTATTGTGGACTAGCTGGACCACAGCTAAGCCATTCTAATAAATCTGGTAGACAGACAGACAGACAGTCCCTGCTTCTCAGCCCATAGAAAGCTGTTGCTGCAGCAAAGCTGACATGTCACATGTCAGCTTCAAGCCACCTGTCTATTGATACAGAACCAGTCTGCCCACTCAGACATCACAAGTCCACTCTCTAAAAAACAATGCAAGACAGTCTGGACACAGTCTTTAAAAGGTAGTGGGGAATGTGAATGAAACATTAGCTGGGGAAAAATTTCAACTGAAGCATCAAGAGCTATTTATCAAGTAGTGAATGAACAGGAAGGCGGTGTCAATCCCACAGCCTGGCTGCCCATGGAAAAGACAGCAACACTTCACGACCATTCAGCCACTTCAAGATTACATTAAAACACAAGAGCTCAGGGTTAGAACATGTGCTATGCATGTGTGAGGGCCCTGGGTTCCACCCCTAGCATATTCCACAGCCCTTAAAGATGGCATCAGACTAATTCCATTACATGGAGCTACAACAGCAAACAAGACAAAATAAAATTAATTTGCTAGGGCTATACAGATACAGATCAACAGCACTTACTGCCCTGGGAGAGGACCTATCAGCTCCCAGCACCCAGGACTCCAGCTCATCTACCAACCTCTGCAGGCCTCAACAGGCACTACACATACACTACACACATACACCAACACACACATACACACACTTAAAAAATTAGATCTTTGTTTCTTATAGTGATGTACTCCTTTTAGTCACAGCATTCTGGAGGTAGAGGCAGATGGCTCTTTGTGAGTTTGAGGCCAGTCTGGTTTATATAGTAGGTTCCAGGCCAGCCAGGGCTACATAGCCTGTCAAAAATAAATAAGTAAATAAAATAGATTCCTTACCTTTTTGTTTTGTTTTGTTTTTGAGACAGGGTTTCTCTGTGTACCCCTGGCTGTCCTGGAACTTACTCTAGACCTGGCTGGCCTCTACCTTCTGAGTGCTGGGATTAAAGGCATGTGTCACCACTGCCAGCCTACATTTTCTACTTTTATCAAAGGTAAATAAACATTCTTTAAAGTAGCAGTGATTCACACTGTTAATATTGAAGATATTCTACAAGAGGGTAAAACTATCCACAGAACTCTAAGGCTGACATAAGAATGCTTGCCTCACTTCTAGTTTGCATCCCAGCACCCACACCAGGTGCTCAAAACCACCATTAACACCAACTCCAGAGATCCAATGACCTCTCTGGCTTCCATAGGCATCCCACCACACAAGCACACTGATACAAGTAAGACTAAAACTCTTATTTAAAAGTCAGCACAGTAAAGCTAACAGGCAAAAAGAATACTCGGAACTTCTAGAACATGGGTGGATGGATAGTCAGCTCAGTAGGAAAGGCACTTGCCACACAAGCCTACATACCCAGTACCCAAATAAACATGGAAAGAGAACAGACTCCATAACGTTGCCCTAAGACTGCCGCCGTGAATGTGCAAGACACACACAACCCCCACCTCATATCATACATGTCATTTCTAAAAAACACACTGGTTAATAAGCTCAAGAGTGCTTGCTGCTCTTTCAGGGGATAGGAATTTGTTTTCCAGAACTCAAATGTACTGCACACTCAAAATTGTTTGTAATTCCAGCTCCAAGGGACCTGACACCCTCTACTGGTCTCCTCAGACACCTGCCTGTGTATAATGCATATACCCACGCATGTGTATTAGAAAGGTAAATAAACTTAGAGAACATGAAACATCCACTTGGGAAGTGAGGGGCAGGCAAGAATGTGCAGGGGAGTGACAGTTTGAACAGAAATCATTTAAAAATAAAGCATGGGGGTGGGGGTGTTTGCTTTTGTGGAAGGATAACCAACTTATGACTTCTTCCTCAAATAAAAAGGGAGGAGGCCTGCTTCATACAGACACTGCTGAGCACAGCTAAAAAATAATTGCCAAGAGCTAAATATACAAATAGCATTAAATATAAACTGTCATTAAATAAACATTAAATATATAGAGATGAAGCAGATACAGCCAGGAGCATTCCCTGAGAAGACTTTTTTATGGATCTGTATACAAGCAAAGAGCTAAATCTGGATCTAATTTCTTCATGACAAAACCCAGTTTTGTTTTGTTTTTTTTTTTTCCCAGCATTCTGGCAGAGAAGCATAACTAAACTGCACTGAGAGGCTCTGAACACACAGGGACTTCTCTCTCTCTTTTTTTCTTTTCCATTTTTTTTTTTGGGGGGGGGAATCCAGGACTCAGTGTGGGGGTCAGAGGACAACTTTTGGGAGTCCTGCTCTTCCTCCAGCACATGGGTCCCAAGGATGGAAACCGGGTCATCAGGAAGCTTGGCCGCAATGAATTATTGTTAGTTACCTACTGAGCAATCTCCCCGACCCAGAGATTTCTTTATATCTATATGGCACAGCCCAAGCCAAACAATCCTGCCAGAAGGGGATTGAGAATTATGGGCACAGGACTGGAAGGAAGGAGGCTCTAATTACACCTTCCGGACACAAGCTGTAATTAACAGAAACACAAGTATCCAAACACAGAGGTGTTACTCACCTGGGCTCCACACACACACACACACACACACACACACACACACACACACCCCTCTAAGATGCTACAATTGAGTGAATTTCCACAGTAAAATGGTTACAGACACACCAGCACAGATTACACCCAGATCAAGACCTTGTCACTTGATCTATGCATAGGCCTAGGAATGAGGCCTAGGACTTGTAGCCTGGCTCATCCAACAGCACTGGAGGATCCAAAACCTCCCAAAGCCTCTGAGCTCCTCAGACAAAGAACAACAAAGCTAGGCCTCCATCAACCTGTTGCTGGTAGACTGGCGAGAAACAAAAGCACCCCATGCCCAGACTTGTAGGGCCTCACTCTGCTGGGCAGCCCAAGTGTGTATGTTCCCTTCCGGTCCAGGAAAATGGATGTGAATGCTGCCTGCAGTGAAACAAGTGGTAATTATGTTCTGTTCTAAAACGACAGTTCTAAACCCTGAGGATCTCTCTATGCTCCTCTCTGAAGCTCTGAGCCCATCACAATATGCAATTTATCCTCACTTTCTCCCAAGACAAATCACACTATTAAATTAAAAGGAGAGAATTCCTCTACCAAATTACACACTAATGGCTCTTAACCCATAATTGAAGAATCACTAACAGCAGTTTACAGCCACAGCCAACCATGAGCATTTACTAGGACCTAACTTTTCAGAACTGAGCAATTATGTAAATACAGACGGCCATCAGCCATCCTGAACTCTCTCTCCTCCATCCCACTCTCCTCTGCTTCCTGGAGGGCTCTTGGGGATCTCACCTCTAGCCAGGGCCTCCTCCTCTAGTCCCATCCTACATTCTATAGTGGTAGGGAGAGAAAGTTCTAGAAGGCTGGTTAACTGCAGCTAGCATCACTACTCTTCCTTGAACATCAAAAAGCCTGGGAACCTGGATCAGCCGACATCAGAACAATGCCCTGCAAGCTGAGGTGTGAGCCACCCCTGCCCCACCCCCAACATGCACAGTCCTGAGGATGTGAGCAGCAATGAGATGGACAGAAACCCTGGAAAGGCAGTCTGGGAAGAAGAGGCCCAGAAAAGAGTGAAATTCTCTGGACTCCGACCTCACCTTAGTCCTACAACAAACTCTCAAATCAATCTGAACAAAGAAAAACTCTGGGCCTCAATTTCCTTAGCCAAAATAAGGCGAAGGTATTAGACGATATCTGAGACCCTGGTTGGCTCTGTGGTGACAAGTTAATTAGAGGAAACAACAGTCTATAATTAAAGACTGCATTATACAGCAGTGGTCACAGAGCCACCAGGGGAAGGCCTTCAGACTTCTGTTGTGAGTCCTGCTCCCCCATAAACCATGTCCTGGAGCCCCAGAGGGCCCTGAGTAGGCCTTGGGGTTGCAGCAGTCACCAAGGCAACCACTCTGCCTTCATGAGGCTTGTGATCATTCAGTGGGGTGCACAGGAGTTCAAAAGACGGAGCAGTAAGCGGGCTGGCTGGGGTTGACCCATGTCTTTTTTGTGGAGACAGAGGCAACATTGAACTTCCTAGAGGTGCAATGGGACCAACCAGAAGAATGAGGCAGGATGAACTGGTTAGCTGTTGGGCATGGTGCTAAGAGGCCAATGAAGGTCCTGGGCCTATTCACCAACACAAGCCATTTTACTACATCACTTGTTATTAGTGCAGAAACTGGTTCTCACAAGTTAAACAGATTTTCTATCTCAACATCTCTGCGCCCTAAAACCTGCACTGGCCTTTCAATCCTCCTTATAGATGACTATAAAGGTGGGTACCAGAATGGAGCAGCCACCCAGGGAGTGACCTCAGCCTTTTAGAACAGGTTTAGGCTTTAGAGGGCCTTGGTGGGAGAAAGTGGATTTAGCAGAAGAAATTGTGGGTTCCAGCCCAAGACCTCAAGGAGGGAGGACATGCCAGAGTAAGATCCAAGGTTCCTTGTATGCTGTAGGGTAAAAAATGGCTGGCCTATCTTGGTGGAAACCGCTGAGGGAAAGAAGACAGATACAACCAAGACTGTGGTAGAAGCAACCTGGGTGAGCAAAGCTCCCCCACCTACGTCTTCAGTCCTAAAGCCAACAGGGCAAACACGGAGTCTGTTGCTGTTAAAAGGAAGGAGGCTGGCCCGTACCCCAGAATAGATCAAATGCACCTACCCCCATTCACTCATGTTCCTTCCACATAACCGCCCTGGCACTCTGGAGGCCTGGTATGTTCAAGGCAAACTATGACAGCACATTGCATTTACACTGTACCAACTTTTCTTCGGGTTTGTTTGTTTGAGACAGGGTCTCACTATGTAGCCCTTGCTGTCCTTGAACTATGTAGATCAGACTGGCCTCAACTCACACCTGTCTGTCTTCTCAGTGCTGGGATTAAGGGTGTGTGCCATCAGACCTAACTCTGTCCCGACTTCTTACAGGAGAGAATCCCTGTAAGTGTGATACCCATCCTTCTACAGGACGGCCCTGGCAGTTGAGACCAGATGTGCATGGTGTTTACAGTGAGGAAATCAGAGGACGTAAACAACCGGCTCCCAACGCCACTCTGGTCTTGCTGCGTTATTCCTCATTTCCTGTGTATTTATTTTTGTGTTAGAATAATATTACCTTTCAGAATAAGGAAAACGGGAGCAGATGTTTAAACTAAACAGATGATAGCCTATGATCCCACACATCCACTCAGCTCTCAAAATCAAAGTCTGTTCTTCCAAACAGTGAGGGGAACAGACAACCAAGTGCTGGCGTATGTATGTGCTTTCCACGGAATCGCACGCCCACCCGGGGGAGCTGCTGGACTACCTCCTGTGACAGGAGAAACAGGCTGGTCCCAGGGTCCTAGCAGCTTCCATGCTCCTCACAGTTCTGTTTTTTAAATATCAGATTACTTATTGACAAAGAAACCATATTAAAAGTTTTTATATTTTGTTGGGGTGTAGATTTATTTTAAAAGGCAGTACAAGATTCCCAGCAGCAACTGCCTCTGAGAATCAGAGCCAGTTGAGATGAGGGAGTTTAGAGGCCAAGACGATCCTTACATGCAGAGGAAACTAGCCAAAGTAAGGTGGTGTCTTATTTAAAAACAAAACAACAGCAACAACAAAAAGCCTTTAAATATGAGATTCTTATCCATAGAGTTAATTTTAAAACAAGCTTGGAAGAGAAAGGGTATGTTTTTCAACTGTTTTAAGAAACAGATCTGAAACTTTTACACAAAAATACAACTGACTCCGCTCCCCGATTTAACTTCTAGCCAAGAAAAAGCAAACAACCCACTCAGTTTACTATGGGAGAAAACACAGAGCCTGGTGTCCCCACCAGGAAGATGGGCCCTGATTCCTACATGCTTTTATCAGGCAGGAGTGTCCCCTGGCAGCCCCAGCTCCCTCCTACCCTGCCAGTCTCGAAGCTCAACCAGGCCATTACCAGGGACTCAGATGGCACGTAGGTAAAATTCCAAAAGATGAAATTGGGGTTTTCTCTTCTTCTCCACTCTAGGGAGTGTCCAGGGAAGGGGAGGTAATGAACAAGGAGAACCTTGCGATGGGGGCATTTTCCATTTTCTTTAGCCTTCTGGCAGCTGGGTTGTGTAATCACCCTGGGGCCAGGGTTGGAGGGAGCCTGTCTCACTGTCACAGGAAATGGGGCGGCAGACAAAGAGCACGGCCTGGGCTCCCTGACACCAGGCCTTGCCAGCCCAACAAACTACACAGAAAAAAACAAAACAAACAAACAAACAAAAAAACCCTCAATGTCTGAGACAATGGTCCTGGAAAACAAAAACTCAATGCAGATTTTTGGTATTGTCCTCCATCACACAAATCCAGAGCAAGAGGACACACAGAATACTGTATACAGTGATATGTTTAAAAATATGTCCCAAAGTCCCTCCCCTCTGCTCTAACACCCACATGCTTAACTTCTCCTTGTTCCTGTAAGTTCCTCCCCTACATAAAATGGCAACAAAATCAAAGAAAAGAATTTAAAGTGTAACAATCTTGTCAGTTAAGAGGCAAACTTGTAACAATGTGTCCCTTCCAGCCCCCCTGCTGTCCCCCTCCCACCAGACACCAGCAAACTGTCCTGAAATGATACACTACTCTCTCCCTCTCTCTAGGCACTCCACTATCCCAAGACAAGAAAATGATCAGAAGCTGATCAGAAATCTCCCCAGTGCTCGTTACAAATGCAAAAAAGAAGTCCGTTCTAGAACATCTACCTTCGTAGCACAGAACGCCGATGTTGTTCATCTTGTCCAAGTACTGGTAGTTCAACAGGTCCATCTTCGTAAACCGCATTTATCTGTCCCGCTAGCAAAGAAAAGCAGTTCTTTGCTTTCACCCCCAAAGAGAAAAGTTTCAAAATACAGTCTTAGCTGAGTAGCTCCAGGCTCTCCTAAAACTTCAGGAAGATAGAGGCCCAGCCTCACAAAACCAAAACAAAGATATTAAAAGTTTAAAAAAAAAGAATCACACACACAAAAAAATCAGACTCAAACAAAACCCGTCAAGGGCTTATTGGAAGGCAGTGTCTGTATTATGTCCTCTATTCGGCTTTAAAAAATCATTTCAGCAGTCGTCTAAGAGTCTGTCTTAAGGGTTTAAAAAGAAAGCAGTAAAAAAGAAAACACAAAGCACATTTCTTAGGACAAAGGCACTCTCCCTCACAGCCCGCTGCAAGCTGACTGCTCTGACATGCTGGCTATGCTTGGTATGACTCGTATGTAAACCAGCTTCCTCTGCTTGGGGAGGTGGGGGCCGAGCATGCTCACTGGAGCCTCGGCACAGGATCAGGCTCTGGGCGCAGGAAGCAGAAAGAGGAGGGACAGAGAGACGCAAGGGGCGAAGAGCGTTTCCTCATAGGAGCCAGAGGCTGCCAGAAGCCGTGAAAGAAAACCCAGCAAGTTTTACAGTGTTTTGTTTAGTTTTGGAGTTGGGGGTAGGCTAAGCACAAAGTTTAAAAAAAAAAAAATCAGCGGTGGAAGCAAGCTACATGGAATTTAACTTTCGAGTGACTTCATTCCAAGGGTTGGGAACCCAGGGCTTCCTCCGGGTGTGCTCTGCTCAGCACAAGGTTTCTTTGTTTCTTTGTAAGATGGTTTTATTATGTCCAGAGACACAGTGAGTGTTTACACTTTCAAAGTCAATGTACATGCAACTTCCTTCCTACGCTCTGTAGCTGCACAGATAGACAGGATACTCCATCCAGATAAGTCTTTCCACAGAAGAGGAAACTGAGGCTCTAGCCTGTAGACCTAAGCCCCCAACACACACACACACACACACACACACACACACACACACACGATTGGGGTGGGTAGGAAACACTATCTAGAAGTGGTTGAATGGCTAAGAGCACTGCCTGATTTAGCAGAGGCCCTGAGTTCAGGCCTAGCAGTTACTCACAAGTGCCTGTAACTCTAGTTCCAGAGGATCTGATGTCTTTTTCTAGCTTCCATGGACACTGCATGCATATGCTGCATGCTGCACAGACATACAAGATAGAAAAATATCCATACATACACATAAAATAAATAATTTGGGGGGAAGGAACAGGGTTTTTCTGTGTAGCCTCGGCTGTCCTGGAACTCGTTCTATAGATCAGGCTAGCCTCAAATTCAAAGAGATCTGCCTACCTCTGCCTCCCAAGAGTTGGGATTAAAGGCATGCACCAACACTGCCCCACTTAAATAATTATTTTAAAGCCCAGTTGCTTCCCAAACTTATCTGAAAGGTTGTGACCAATCATGGAAAATGTTAAAATGTTCCAAGAAGCTTGAATACAGAGCAGCATTGGGCTTCATCTGAAAAGGGAAAAGAACCTGCCTTAAGGAACTCAGCCTGGCATGGTGGGGCAAGCCTCTAATTCCAGTACATTACAGACTGAGGCAGGGGAATAACCATGAGTTCCAAGGCCTATCTGGGCTAGAGTAAGAGCCATTCCACCTCAAAAAAAAAAAAAAAAAAAAAAAAAAAAAAAAGATTTTATTGCATTCCCTTATTTTAAAATGAAGAACTTTTAAAAGCAATTTAAGCACATGACTGAAACATACAGATATAGACAAAATGCTTAACAAGATCCCTTCTATAACTCAACAACATTAAATACAGTGGTTCTCAGGCAAGGGAACACCAGGTTCAATGCCAGGGGCTCACACTGTGAAAAGAAAGAACCAATTCCCCAAAAGTTGGCCTCTGACCTATACATGCACCATGACATGCACACACTCATAAACACTGAATAAATAATATGTACATGTGTATTTTACACACACACACAAACAAACAAAAAAAAAACACTGAACAGGTGGTCCTGGGTTGTATAAGAAAACAGCCTGAGGCAGAAGAGATGGCTCAGAGGTTAAGAGCACTGACTGTTCTTCCAGAGGTCCTGAGTTCAATTCTTAGCAACCACATGGTGGCTCACAACCATCTATGATGAGATCTGGTGCCCTCTTCTGTACACTGTATACATAATAAATAAATCTTTAAAAAAAGAAAACAGGCTGAAGCCAAGCATGGTGCAGAGGCAGATGGATCTCTGTGAGTTTGAGGCTAGTCAAGTAAGCAAAGTGAGTTCCAGAGCAGCTAGAGCAAACAGTAGTAGACCTGTCTTTAAAAAAAAAAAAAAAAAAAAAAAGAGGAGGAGGAGAATCAGAGCAACCATGAGCAGCAAGTCAGAAGCTCTTTCCGCCATGGCCCCTGCTGCAGCCCCTGCCTTGAGTTCCTTATAATGGACTGAGCTGGTAAGCACCCTTCCTTCCCCACCCCCAGGAAGTTAGTTTGGTCGGTATTTTACCATAGCAACAGAAAGTAAACTAGAACAGGACTCCACATATGCATACATGCATGCGCACCTGCACATACTTGTGCACTATGACACACAAAATATAAAATAATAAAACCTGAAAACAAAACCCTGAGTCAGCACAATGGCTCAGGGAGTTAGCATGTGCCATGCACGTCTGGCCCCTAAGTTCAATTCCTGGAACTCATTGTGGTCAGAGAGAGCTGACCCCCAAAAGTTGTCTTCTGACCTCCACATGTGCAGCACACATACTTGTAAACCAACACACAAGAAATAATAAACTTTAAAGCAGCCACTTTCATGGGTATGCTGCATGGCAGTCCCTGCATCCCACCCTGCAGGCTCTGACTGTACTTCAGGTCTGATCAATTCCTCCACTGAAATCGCTCAGTGCCAGCCAAACAAACCTGTTCACAGACTGATCACAAGTAAAGCATCAGCAGGAGGGACGGTCAGGTGCAACGAGGTAGAGCACACACACGTATAATCCCAGCACACAGGAGGCGGAGGCGGGAAGATCTCTGTGAGTTTGAGGTCAGCCTGGTTTACAAAGTGAGTTTTAGGACAACCAAGGCTGCACAGAGAAACCCTGTCTCAAAAAACAAAACAGCAACAACTGGGGTGGGGTAGTTCTAAGTCTGAGCCACACCAATGATAAAAACACAATGGGGTTAGGAACACACAGGGAGACCCCCAGGCTGTAGTGAGGCAGATCAAAGTGCAGCAATGACCTTTTCCGGAAGTGACGAGGAGGCCTGAATAGGTACCATCAAACCAAATTCTATTCAGAGAAGATACAGACACGTCCATGAGAGAAGCTGTGTGGAAAAGAAGCCACGTAGGCACTTGTCTATAGATCAAAGTGAACTCCATGTGCTTTGAAGATGACTTGCATGCTAAAAAACAAACTGCCACAGGTATATGCCTGCTATCTGATCTGGACTACAGAAGCACAGCCTAAGACAGAAAAAAAAAAAAAAGTTTTAGATTTAAAAAAAAAAAAAATCAAAAACCAAAACACTTCATATAGGGAAAAAAAAAATCCTGAGTAATTTGATTGAATACTCAAATTTATGCTCTTATAAGGAACTAAATGCTCCCACCTGCCAAAGCAACTGTTTTCCAATGTTCTTTGTGTGGAAAGGCTGGCTGCCACATCTACTTACTGCTAAAGGCTGGGAAAACTGTGTCCACAGGCAGAGCAGGCACACAGCCCCTAGTATGAAAATGAAATTTACTTGGCAAAGCAAGCTGGTCATCATACTGCCATTTAGTCATGATCCTTTTGTTTCTTGCTTTTGACACAAGCGTTTGCCACTATGCCCGGTTCAGATACGCTCAGCTTTAACGGCACGTGCGTTTACATCTCTCCATATTTCCTCATCCATCCACAAGGATTATTTTCCTTATGTAATAAAAATGAAGGAGAAAGTTCTTCACTTTAAAGTTAAAAGACAAGATAATATTTCCTAGGAAGACATAATCAAGGGACTGCATGTTACTTTTTAAGTTTTTTTTTTAACATACCAACTGCTGTTCCCCCTCCCTCCCCTCTTCCAGTCATTCCCCAGCTTTCTCCCACCCAATCTCCTCATCCCCTCAGAGAGGGTAAGGACTCCCAGGGTGAGTCAGTGCAGTCTGGCATATACAGTTGAGGCAGGACAAGCCCCTCCCCCAAGTATGAAGCCTAAGCAAAGTGTTCCTCCATAGGGAATGGGCTCCAAAAAGGCAGTTGGTGCACTAGGAATAAGTTCAGGTCTCACTGCCAGGGGCCACACAAACTACCCTCGCCATTCGACTATCATCTACATTCAGGGGGCCTAGTTCAGTCCCATGCAGGTTCCCCAGCTGTCAGCTCAGAGTCAGTGAGCTCCCAATAGCTCAGGTCAGCTGTCTTTATGGGTTTCTTCATCAAGACCAAGACCCCTTTGCTCATATACTCCTTCCTCCTTCTCTCTGACTAGACTGGGAGCTCTACCCAGTGCTTAGCTGTAGATGTCTTCGTCTGCTTCCATCATTTGCTGGATGAAGTTTCCCTTGGGATGGATCTCACTGGAGTCTCTTAAGTTTTACTCTTATTTTTTTTTTTAAACTTTATTTATTTATTTGCCTTGGTGTTTGCCTGGAACTGGGAACTGGAACTACAGACAGTTGTTAGCTGCCATGTGGGTGCTGGGAATTGAACTCTGGACCTCTGGAAGAACAATCACTGCTCTTAACCGCTGAGCCATCTCTCCAGCCCCCTTATTCTTATTTTTAATTATGTACATCTATGGAGAACATGGGACTGTGCATGTAAGTGCTGATAGTTAACTACAGAGGCCAGAAGAGGGCACTGGATCCTCGAAGCTGGAGTTATAGGTGGTTTGTGAGCTGCCCCATGTGGGTGCTGGGAACTGAATTGGATCCTCTGTAAAAGCACTATGTGCTATTAACCACTGTGCCATCTCTTCCGCCCCTATATATCTTGTTTTTGTTTTAAATAGGGTCTCACTTTATAGTCTGGGTTGGCTTAAACTCATGATCCTCCAGTCTCAGCATTGCTGATGGCAAGACCACACCTCTAGCTGCAGGGGTGGTGGCACATGGTTGTTAATCTTTTCATTTAAGTTTAATAACTAAAGACAGCAAAATTATAAGAATTTAATTATCTTCAAAGGACCAAGACAAAAGCATCTGTCCTAAAAAGTAAAGTTGTGTCTATGTGATTGGAGGGGGAGGGGGCGTTGAGGGGGGTCTTGCTATTCACTGCTATGTCACATTTTAGCATCACGTGGTACCAGATGCCCAAAGAAAACAACTTATGGAAAAGATGAAAACGCAGCTCATATCAGTATGATACTCCCCACAGCACACAATAGGTGATCTGTAAATGTTGGTTATGGCTCGGCTGCCTGGTGGAATAGAGATGGTGTGATCATCACAGAAGCAAGCCCAGGCTAATCACTACATCACTCTACCTGCCAGAAGGCTGACTACTGAGTTACACTATATCAGCCAAATCCATGGGCAGCTTAAGAAAAGCCAGGGGTCTGAGAGTACTTTCCAGATACTTTATTACAATCAAATGTTTCTACCAGAGCCATCCAGGGAAGGGAACATTGTATCTCAAGTCTGACAATAACCTCCCTGAGGACTCTGTGAACACACAGCTGTACTGAGCTATCAGGCACCCGTTACAGGTTCAGTCAGCTGTTGTCTCTGGAATTTTTTAGTGGCGAGGTATTGGACAGCTCTTCTCTCGGAAGGTGGTTACCTCACCATTTACAGCAATTAAAATCAGCCAAACCTGATATGCAGATTTTTGAAAATCCAAAGAAGACTTTAGAAAATAAGCTGGTGTCTGGCATCAGCTCAATAGTTGGATGCATGAGAACTCAGGCTTAGAGGCATCTCCAGAATGAGCATACCCACTGTGTAGAGAGGCACTCCTCAGCAGAAGAGGACCAACCATCTAAGACACTGGCCAGGGCACTTTCACCCTTGACCTATCATCTTACATTACTCTTGTGAGAAGAAAACCATGGGGTATGGGGAGAGGTTGGTTACTTGCTTTTTGCAGTGTCCAGAATAAGACCAGGACCTCAAGCACATCAGCCCTAGCCAGTTAAAACCTTTCATTTATGACAAAGAGAAAACACTTGAGACTGGCTTGTCTAAGCACCACTTAGGATAAAAAGTCAAAGATCTGATGGAAACTCTCCTCTAAGAATCATTACCAAAGGAAGACTAAGATGTCCAGGCCACTGTTCTCAAGATCAACCTTGCAATTAGCTCTAATGCAAGATGAAGCAGTTTTATATAGCTGCCACCCAATAAAGTCCAGTCTGCACACAGTAGGTCTTTATACAAGTTGATGAAGATCTATTATATGAGGTAGTCTTTAAACAGGTACACAGTTTCCCAAATAAAGGAGAAAGAATCAAATCTCTCTCTCTCTCTCTCTCTCTCTCTCTCTGTGTGTGTGTGTGTGTGTGTGTCTCGTTTGAACTCCAGTGCGACAGGAACACTCTTACCTAAACCACAGAGGAAAGGGTATTGAAATTGAATTTCAAGTGGTCCAAGAACTAACAAGGTAAATCTGAATTATCTATTAAGATCCCTCTATCACATTTCCTTCCAAGAAAAGGCCTCTAATATGTCATGTTACTTCTACAATGTGGAATTGCTCAAACTGACACATTTTAAAATGTACTTTATCAAAATCCCTTCAAAGTATATCATTAACCTATTTTGTTCCCTGCAAAAACATACCATTTGTAAGTTCAAATACACTCAACTTCTTTTAAGTAACAGGATCATTTTGTGTACTGTTAAGGGGGTTTAACACACATTCGTGTAATTTAGAAAAACAACATAAAACAGCTCGGCAGACAAGATGTAGATTTTCAATACAACATCTCCCTCTAGGGGCCAGTTTTAAATCACACTGGCACCTCAGAAACTGCATACCCCAGTGTACAGTATCTCTTAAACACAAAACCCTTGTTTTTATTTAGACATGTCTCAGAAAATGCCTCTTACCAAAGAGCTTCATCTTTATTAAATTTTTAAAAATCAAAACAAAAATATTATGAAGAATCAATTCTATTGGTATTATATGACTATCAGGATCCTGGCTTTAAGATGAACTCAAAGTGTAAGTAAAAAATCTGAGTACATATTCAGAATGGTGACTCATCTCTTTTCTTTTTTAACTTACTTTTATTTTGTGTGTATGAGTGCTTGTCTACATTCATATCTGTGCAACATGTGCATCCTCATGCAATACTCATGGAGGCCAAAAAAGGGCACTAGCCCTCCCAAACTGAAATTTAAAAACTTGTAAGCCACCATGTGGGTGCTTCAAATCAAAGGCCAAGCCTTTGCAAAAGAGGTCAGGGCTCATAACCACTGAACCATCTCTCCAGCCTCCTGGTGTTTAAAAAAATCAGAAAAGGCCAAGTGTGGTGAATTCTCTGATATGGGAGGACTGTTGGGAGTTTCAGTTCACCACCACCTCCATGTCCTCCTCCCCCTCCACCATCATCTCCACCTTAATGAATCAATGCTGTGGGAAAAGGACAGAGTATCATCCCAGGAAGAGTGTGTGTCAAGCAAAGCACTGTGCCCATGTGTCACAGCGACTACTTTCCATGCCCAACAAGGAGAGCAACCAAAAACAACTACTGAGACTTTTGTTTTCACGAGTATACTGGCTAATTTTACGTTATCTTGATACAAGCTAAAGTCATCTAAGGAGAAACTTGTACTTTAAAAAGAAAAAAATGCCACCATAAGATGGAGCTGTAAGTAAGCCTGTAGAATGTTTTTCAAATTCTTGATTGATGTGGGAAGAGTCCAGACCAATGTGGGTGGAGTCATCCCTGGACTGGTGGTTACAGGCGCTGTAAGAAAGCAGGCTCAGCAAACCATGGGGGAGAAAGTCAGTAACAGCCCCCCTCCATGGCCTCCATATCAGCTGCTGCCTCCAGGTTCCTGCTCTGTTTGAATCCTATCCTGGCGTCCTTCGATGATGAACAGTGATATGGAGGTGGTGTTTCATCACAGCAACAGTAACCCCTAACTAAGACAACAAGCAATTTAGGTTTCATGAAATCCTATCCACAGATCCTTCACTGGAGAAGCATTCATTATTCTGGTAGTGTACCCATAACGCGCTGGGCAGCCTTCACCTCTCTCTCTCTCTCTCTCTCTCTCTCTCTCTCTCTCTCTCTCTCTCTCTCTCTCACACACACACACACACACACACACACACACACACACACACACACACACAGAATTATCTAGACAAAATTGTAATTATGCCATGCTAAAGTCTAAACAGGCCATTTCCTGAATTTTCCTCCTCAGACTAGAGAGGAGGAACTGTCTAATGCAACTCACGGGTCTGCTGCCCATTATCCCAGAGTGGTCACCTCTGCTAAGGTGAGTGATATGGGACAAATAAGGCAAAGGGCACTTTTCTTTGCATGGGGAAGGCATATGGCATAGTATGAAGTTCTTTGCAAGCAGAGCTTCACCCACACAAGGGAAGCACCGTGAGTCACACCCCAGCCCAGTTCCTATTTTAATCTTCAACAACATTGTCAGAATGAGGTCAGATCTTTTCTTCTTTTTTTTTAAGATTTTTTTTATCTTATGTCTGTGTTTGTGCCCATGTGTATGTGTATATACTACATACATTCATACATATATACATACATACATACATACATACATACATACATACATACATGCATGTGGTGCCCACAGAGGCCAGAAGAGGGCATCAGATCCTTGGAGTTACAGACAGTTGTGAGCTACCTGAAGTGGGTGCTGGGAACCAAACCAAAGTCCTCCACAAAAGCAGTAAGTGCTCTTAACCATTGAGCCAGCTCTCTAGCTCCCTGTACTGCTTTTTAATCCTGTCAATTATATTCAGTACTGTAAAGTAGAACTAAGTACTTCTGCTAAAATACCATTAAGCCAAATGATGGTCAGTAGTGTTAAGTCTTCTCACAAAGCAAATAGCCCAGGTTTTCCATGATGGATCTGCCATTGTCACCCTACAGACATCCCTCCAATGTTGTTACTGATGCTGTGTTTACGTGGAGATTAACATGACCACCAGAATTCCATCCATAAGAAGGGGCAGTCTGGAGCCTGAGAGGCACCTCAGTGACAGTCCTGACCACCTCAGTTCTATTCCTGGAACCCTACATGGTAGAAAACAAAACCCACTCTGGCAAGCTGTGCTCTGACCTTTGCACCATGCACATGTTCACAAAATAAATAAATGTAATAGAAGTCATGGTTTTTTGAGCAGGGTGCTGTAATCCCAGCTGTCATCTAAGACATAACAGCCTGAAATAGAAAAAGCATATGCTTTAGGCTGGCCTGGGCTACGCTGAAACCCTATTTCTAAAAACACAAAGGAAGAAGAGGAGGTTTTCCCATGCATTGGAACCAGTCCAGAGTTTTCTAAGCCATTAACAGTCCAGTCCCTACTTCCCTCACCAGGGCACCAGGGCTTCTCTGGTGAGGAAAGTAGAAGCATGAAGTCTGGACTTACAAGTGTACACCACAGTTTAAAAAAAAAAAAAAAAAAAAAAAAAAAAAAAAAAAAGTTTCACTGAGTGGGATCCCCAGGCTGCAGGTCCAGCCTTACTGGTGCAGTGCTCCTCACTACAGCTAGGGGACACTGTGAGCTAACTCAAGAGTCAACACTACATTCTCCCCACTCACATTTAAGCCTGCAGTATTCCTTTTACACACACACAAAACCATCAGCCCGTCTTCTTAGGTAGGGTTCCTAGCTCTCTCCATCAGGAACCTGGGAACTGGGCTCAGAAAGCTTTCCTATTGACCCATCTTCAGAGGGCGGTCCCTCCCAGAGGCTGTCCATTCAAGGCAGCTGGTAGAGAATGTCTAGTCTTCTCTGACTTATGAAATGGAGGACATGAGGGTCCCATTCACAGTCCCTGTCTTCCTCAGAACCTAACCCCTGGTGCCACTAGGTGTCAACAAATATTTACTAAGAGAACAAGATGGCCAGTGGACCAGTACGTTAGCTGGGCACAGAAGAAAGCAGGCACAGCACTCAGGCCCCAGAGGTATTGCATGTTTCTGACTGAGACACTGGAAAAGGGCCCCTCCTCTGCCTTCTACATCTCACAGCTCCTGATGCTTTGAACAGTTAGAGAGCAGAGACGGCCAAAGTAGACATGCTGACCTCCATGGCTTATTTTTACTATATAATAAAAGCCTTCTTTTAGATCCCTGCATAATGTGTAAAGATGGAGAGAATAATTCAATAGATCTCACAAAGAATACACGAGGCAGATAAAGTACATGCCATACAAAGTTCCAGAAAAATTCTATACCACCCAATGGGCTCCTTTAGTTTCAAGTGTATGGATGGCATCCTTTAGTTTCAAGTGTAGGGATGCCAGAGGACAATGAGGTCTTCCCTCTGCTAGAGCATCAACTCTGTCAGCTCCTGGGTGTCTGTTTTCAAGGCCTGCAGTGAGAACAGTGTCAAATCCTCATGAAGTGGAGTCTGACCTCACATGTGGGGTCTGAAGTTAACTCAATCTCCCCAGCACAGGGGAGCAAGCTTTTGCCACAGTGACCTTGTTCACTCCACAGCTTCATGATACATGAGACATCTTTGGAAATGCACTAGGTCCCAGCGCTGCAGATGGAGGCCAGGGCCTGGAGCAAACTAAGCTAGCCCTTCACCACTGAACCACACTCCATAAGCCTTAGATTCTAAGCAGGCTTTGAAAAGGAGCCCCAGCCACCACCACCACCACCACCACCACCCCGTGAGGTAAGCAGACTCGGTCTAGAATGAGCAAAGAGGGTGTATACATAGAAGCCTGAGCCCAGGAGGACAAATAGAATATGCTCCTGCGGTGAAATCAGGAGCAGAGTGAAAAGGACATTTTAGGCAGCACAGGAGACAGACAGCAGGACGCCTAGCCTGCTTTTCTATATGAACACACAGTGGCTTCCAGGTAGAAGAGCCCTAGACAGACAGAAGGACTGGGCTCACAGCCCAGCTCTGGCACACACTTGGCTGCTTGGTCTCTATCAAGTAACTGCACAGCTCCTGACTTTCTGATGTGAAAATGAGTGTGGCAGCCCCCCATCCCCCTACTCTGCCTCCCCCTCCACCCCCGCATCATGAAGGGTTGTCTAGGGCTAAACCAGAGAATTCAAACCCGGGTTCTTGCTGTCTTTCTTCCTGCACGATGGTTTCTTCATGTTCCGGAAGAGATGCCAAGTCTGTTAGGGTGACAGACCTGCCCTGGCCCCAACCCCAAAGAATGACAAACAGAACCAGCCGTTTAAAAAAAAAAAAAAAAGCGGGAACAAAGGTCGCTGTCACTGCCCATTTAACGGCTCTCTTAACACTCAGGTGGATTTCCAAGACTCAGCTGGCACCGTTTAATACTCAAGTGGATTGCTCAGAAAATTTTAAGATTACTGCTCTGAAAAGCTGCAAAATATTCAAAACTCACATAGACCACACTTCTGTCACTTAGGTAGACCTCATTAATAGAAGGGTACACTTCCCCTGATGACTTCTGACAAAAGATAAGTATCACTCCCTTCTTGGCCCAGCCACCCTCCTCCGCAGACCGGAGTAAGAAACGGCAGGTTCTCTTCCTTCACCACCCTACCTGCACCTGTGGGCTCCTCTTTCCCCTGAGCACCTTACCCCACCCACTCCCACTGGTTCATAAAACACTGGTGACTGCCACCTCCTGCTGGTTACACTGTTTTCTTACTACAGGGACACATTAATTAGTGCTCTCCCTTCTACAAAGCAAGAAAGACAGAGCAGAAAAAAAACACTGGGCAATTTTATTGATCATAATGGACACAGAATGCTGCTTCTCCTGGGACGTTAGCGCTGCAACAGTAATGTACAGTTAACCCCAAGTTCTTTGTTCCTCAGGGGACCACACTGAGTCATGGTTACCTGGGATGAGTGGCTGGCTGCACACAGTCTAGATGAGGCCAGCCTGGGGACCATAATAGACATCACTCATCCAAGTTACAGGGAAGATCCCATTCCTTGTGAATGACTCTGCCATCCACTCTGTCTGAAATGGTTGCAGCTTCAGCAGCAAGGTACTTGTATAAACAGACCCATAGTGCCCAAGTACACAAGGACTCCATGTACACAATGCTCCCAACTCACATTGCACCCACATAAATGCTTCCTCCCACTAACTCTTCCTCAGTAAAGCCTGTGTGCGCAGGCTCAGGGACATCCCCTCCCCAAAGCAGTAACCAAGCCACCAAATTTAGAACAGCTGCCATAGAAGTCCTGGATACAGTTTCTGGCGTGGCTTTGGAAACTCCAAGGAAGCCCCTACCTCTGCCCCCGCCCAGGGAAGGAAAGCTGACACAAACAGCAACCACTCCCCTCCAATCACTGAGCCAGGAGCGCCCTTCAACCACCCTTCCAGGGATCACAGCTGCATTCCTGCTTTCAGGATCATGACTAATTAAAACAAAAACTAGCTACCAGTTTAAAACACTAGGAAGGCCGGAGCAAGAAAACACGGGAATTCATTCTGGATCTCTCACTTTATTGGCCTGGCATCTGTCCTAGGACTCTTCATCAAAGAGAGCTCATGCCCTCAGATTCCCCCTCGTAAATGCACATTTAGTTAATATTGAACGAGAGAATGAGCTTGAACAAGGTGGCCAATGTACACTTACAAAATGTGCAATAGCCTGTTATGTACATGAGAATAGAGACAGAAGTTTTCAGGCAAACATCTAGCCTTCATTCTGCTAGACAGAAGAAGGTAACTGATTTCTCACAGCAGGCACACTTGATCCTACCCGAATGCCTTTGTCACAAATCCATCCTGTACAGGACCAAGGTGCAGATGGCAATCTTAAATGTGCTAACCTCAATGCAGACAATTTTTGTGTTCTCAAGTACTGTGTGCTGATTTCGGTGACCCTATACATGGCAAGCAAGATCAGAGTCAGGACCCATGGACAGAAAGACATTGCCCTGGCTCAGCAGAGTGATTTCTGTTCAGCATTACAAAGAGAAACTTCCATCTCTCTGGCCTAGAAGCGAATGGAGTCTGAGCAGAACACAAGAGCTACAAACACACACTAAAAGAAAGTCCTCTTTGTGCAGGGACTTGGGTGCAGATTTTCATAAAGTGACATCTGTCCAAGACCCTAACAGAACCACAAAGCAGGGTTGAGGAACAATGTTTTCCAGAGAGTTTCATCAATGAAGCATGTGCATTAACTCCTAGTCATTTATAAGCAACTGGGTGGAAGCTAACTGACTATTTAGACAAACATTACTGAGAACCTAGGGCCAGTGCAGACACACAGACAGCCTGAACTACATACAGAAACCTTGTCTCAATAAAAGCCACAAGAAGTTATTAAAAATACAAGGATACCCCTGAAGGTCCAATGCTGGAAATGGGAAGCACATATCCCGGGGATGTGGGCTTTTGGGTACATTACCCCCTCCTCGCTGGAAAATGAAGATAACATGTGGCTGGCCATTCTCCTTCGATGCCGCCACCAGTGTTACAGTGGCATCTAAAACAACCTACTGTAACCCTGCTGGGTTTTATCTCACGGGAAGCGAGTGGGGCTCCTGGACATGCTGTTTGTCTCAAAGCACTGTCCACACAGGTACTCCGCTCTCTATTTGTTCCCAGTCTCTCAGAACTTCCTTAGTCCATTGAGTGTGCTGTCCTGTAAATAGTGACAGCCCAGTTTTCAATTCTGGGTTTACCATGGAAGTTTCTGCATGTCTCCATT
Organism: Sigmodon hispidus; assembly: GCA_004025045.1. Classification (NCBI taxonomy): domain Eukaryota; kingdom Metazoa; phylum Chordata; class Mammalia; order Rodentia; family Cricetidae; genus Sigmodon; species Sigmodon hispidus. Next base: position 36,944 of record PVIH01005198.1, read on the forward strand.
TCAACGGTGTCCTTCCATAGAAGGCTATTTTTATTTACTTATTTATCTACTTGCTTACCTACTTATTTTTAATAATTAAAAAGGGAGTGTAGGGCTGGAGAGATGACTCAGCAGTTAAGTACACGGGCTGCTTTTGCAGAGGACCTGGGTTTACTTTCCAGCACCCACATGGCAGCTCACCACTGTCTGTAACCCCAGTTGCAGAGGATCTGATGCCTCTTCTGACCTCTGATGGCACTGCCTGCTGCCCATGGTTCATGGACATACACGCAGGTAAAACACCCACACCCACACAGTGAATAGTTTAAAGAAGAACCGGGGAGGTGAAGTCAGGGAAAATTCCTGTAGCTAATACAGACGTTTTCAGGTTCTTTCCTTCTCAGAAACATGCTTTGAAAAGAGCTGTTGGCCGTTCGGCCTCCATTTCCTCATTTGTTGTGTGAGGGCGTTTCCATTCACCTCCATGCTGCTGTAGGAAACATGGAGATGAACTGCCCAGGTGTCCCTTCAAGGAATGGCAGGCCCGGCTGCCAGTTTCTGCAGGGTTTGCTTAGAGGCAAACAGATAAAAATGTTTGTATTGCTTTCTTAATTTTTTTTTTTTTTACTTATTTATCATCATACATGTATGTGCATATGGTATGGATGGCCATGGTTGCTATGGTGCATATATGGGGGGGGGGTCAAGGGAAAACCATGGGGTCAGTTCCCTCTTTCCACCTTTAGGTGAGTTTGGGGATCTAACCTAGTTGTCAGGATTGCACAGTGATCTTACTCCCCGAATCATCCCACCGCCCTATACCTCTATTTCTTTACCTTAGTGATGACATCAAGTTAAACAAGTACTTCAAGGCTATGGGATCTGCGTAGTTTACTTGAAGATAAGTAATCACTATTTCCAATACATATCTAAGCAAATTATCTTTAAAGGCTCCCTCACAGGAGGCTGAATAAATATTCAACAGATAAAAACACCCACTTTGGGAGGCTCAAAGCCAATTGTAACTCCAGGAGATCCAGGGCCCACTTCTGGTCTATGTGGGTGTATGCACACACACAAGCACATGATATTCACACACACACACACAAATGAACTTCCCCCAACTGTGATCCCAGCACAAGGGAAGTGGAGGCAGGAGAGTCAAGAGTTCAAAGCCATCCATGGCCAGTTGGGTTCCATGAGACTCTGACTCCAAGAGGAATCAAAAGCAGGAGAAACCAAACCACTCCAGAAATATTATACAGAAATTCATGACAGTGTTCCTTTGGTTGGCTGGTGGATTTTCAGTCTTACATTTTGTCCTGATAGTTTCCATAGCCCAGGCTGGTCCTGAACTCCTGATCTTCCTCCCTCCACATTCTCACAAGCGCTGGGATTACAGGCCTGCATCACCACATGAGGCCACTGAATTCTGTATCCTAGGAAACGCTTAACATCTGAACAGGACAAACCACAGCACATGAGTAAGTGCACACATTTAAAGTGTGGCTATGGAGCAAGGAAATAGCTCTATGGGTGAAAAGGACCTAGAATACAAGCCAAATGAGTTTAGTTCCAGAGGCTCATGTAAAAAGTGGCGAGCAGGAGCAATGCATCTGTGGACAGACGGGATCAGATCAGACGGGAGAACTGGCCAGAAGCTCATGGGCCTGGAACCACAGCTAGGCAGCTGGAGTCAGAGACCCTAACCCAGTAAGGAGGAAGCAGAGAAAGGACCCCCGAAAACTGTCCTCTGACAGCTGCCATTGTATGGAATGTGCCTCCTCCACTGCATACACAAAAGAATTCCCAACGTAAAACAGATCTTAACGCCAATTAAACAGTTACATCCCAGTTTTAAAAAAGTGCTTCTCTTCTTCCTCACAGCTCAGCAGTCTCCTCTGCCCTGTGCCAGAGCAACCACAGATTTTTTTTAAAAATGCTTCTTAGTTACCTGTTTTTTATAAATGACATTTCTTTTCTTTTTTAATTAATTTATTTATTGTTAAGTATACAGTATGCAGGGGCTGGAGAGATGGCTCAGAGGTTAAGAGTACCAACTGCTCTTCCAGAGGTCCTGAGTTCAATTCCCAGCACCCACATGGTGGCTCACAACCATCTATGATGACATCTGGTACCCTCTTCTGTATACTGTATACATAATAAATAAATCCTTAAAAATTTTAAAAAAAAAGTATACAGTATGCAGAAATGGGTACTAGATGTCATTATAGATGGTTGTGAGCCACCATGTGGTTGCTGGAAATTGAACTCAGGACCTCGGGAAGAACAGTCAGTGCTCAAATTGTAAGCATTGCTCACCAAAGATTAAAGAAAATCCGTACATCCTCATCTACTCTAAAAGCCCATTTTCAGATCCCAACACAACTGACCCCCGTTCCACCCCCGCCCCATGGCTCTGCTGATGCCATCAGGCACCATGCCACCTGCCCACAGCCAGAGGTGAGAAAGTACTAAGTGAACGAAACACCAGTGTAGCAGCTGGAGAAGGACCCTAAGTAGCTAACCAGGTAACAATCATCAGCTGTCAGAGAAGTATCAGAATCCCAGGCTAGATGCTGCTCAGGTTACACCCATCAGCAGCGGCCCACTCTATAGCTGACTGTATGGTGCCTGGATTCCAGGAGAATGATTGGTACCATTCTTACATCCCCAAGAAATGATGGAGACACATTAACTACATGTGTGTCCCTACCCTCAGCGTCAGCCTGACTATGTGATGCCTCCCCTTCCTCTAGGACCTCTAAGAAGGGATCATTACCTGTCTGAAGTCTCCTCAGAGGCATTACCATGCTGCTTTCTGTCTGTTTGTACGTGGCGTCAATGATTCTTCTGACAAATGTCTTTCCCAAAAAGACATTCAGCCTTACTCTCCCCCTAGAGCCCCAAATCCAAGACTTTGCAGGAAGGATGGAAGATACATAAGTTCTTCTACACATAAGTTCTGACCACTTACTATATTCCAAGATCTGTTCTAGACAATGCAGACTCCACAGTATATGAAGAGGAATCTCTACTCCCAGAGCTGTATATCCTAGCACATGTGGGAAGCAGAGGATAAATAAAAAATAAAGTGGGGGGCTGGAGAGATGGCTCAGCAGTTAAGAGCACCCTCTGCTCTTCCAGAGGACCCGGGTTCGATTCTCAGCACCCACATGGCAGCTAACAACTGTCTGTAGTTCCAGTTCCAGGCAAACACCAAGGCAAATAAATAAATAAAGTAAAAAAAAATAAAAATAAAGTGGAAAAACATGATTAAGCCAGTGATGGGGACATAGTGTAAGACAAGGGAGCCTGCTCTAAAAGGGTGCATTTGAAGGGAATAGATAAAAACATCTACACAAAAATCCACAGAGATTTGTACAAGCAGAACTTTCTGGGCTGTAAATGGGTAACTGCAAAGGCCCTGAGTTCCTGGGGAAGATGCTCATCTGAACAGCAGAGAAGCCAGCTTGGCTCAGAGGTCACCTAAAACGTCCAGGAGTTACCTCTGTGTGGGATGGATTGCTACAGGAAGTGTTCTGAGCAGGAGCCACACAATCTGATGGACATGTCTAAAGGATCTATGTTGAGACCTGAGTGAAAGGGCGCAGGTTCAGAAGCCATAGGCATGTCAGGGAAGCTGCTGCAATCACCCAGGCAAGAGCTGAGTGTGTGAAAACAAGGGTGCCAGCCATGGGGGCAGTAAAAGGTGGTCAGGTGGGGGCTATGTGCAAAGGCAGTTTGTGGGACTGCACCTCTGTTAGCAGCAATGAAAAAAACTTCAGTTTATATTTTGCATGTATGAGTGTTTGCCTGAATTTATATATGTGCACCACAAATATACAGTGCTCAGGGAGGCCAGAAGAGGGTGTGAGATCCTCTGAAATTGGAGTTACAGGCAGTCGTGAACATCCATGTGAGTGCTAAGAACTGAACCCGGGTCCTTTGCAAAAGCAACATGTGCTCTTAACCACTGAGTCATCTCTCTGGCACCATTGGTTAACAAAACTTTTATTTATTTTTATTTTACGTGAATTGGTGTTTTTCCTAAATGTATAACTGTGTAAGGGTGTCAGATCTTGAAATTACAGACAGTTGTTAGCTGCCATGTGGATGCTGGGAATCGAACTCAGGTCCTCTGGAGGAACAGTGAGTGCTCTTAATCACTGAGCCATCTCTCCAGCCCAAAACTTTTAAATGCATACTTGAACATCAATCACTAAAAATAGGGTTTAAAAAAAAAAAAAAAAGTTGAAGTCTGTAAACTTCTGCTGTACTACAGGGAACCTTCAGAAACTATAAAAAGGACTGAGAATGTACCCAGTGGTAGGATGCCTGCTGTGGCTGGCTTTGAAGCCACTCTAGAACACAGGCTGGCCTTGAACTTGAAATTCTCTGGCCTTAGCCTCCGTAGTGTTGGGATGATAGGCCTGTTCCACCGTGCCCAGGCTCCCCACCCACCTTCTTCCATTGAATAATTCTGATGGTACTAAGCAACAATCCCTGCAAGCAGTATATACAGGTGCATCCCTAGAAGATTGTCTCTGGACCACTGCTGTATATTGAAACATCATCTTGAATACATGTACTTATCTTGTATCTCCAACCCACTCCGACCTACTCTAAGCCTCTCACCTTTATCAACATCTCTTGCTACAGCCAGAGGTATATGGCTGGGGACAGAAGCCATAGGCAAGTACCCTATTCTATAGCAACAAAGGACAGGTGAGTTTTTTCATACTATCTCTCTGACTTGCATAACATTATCACATGCTTATCTCCAGAGTGCGTCACTTCAGTCTGCTTAAAGGTAGAAAGTGACAGTCTGTGCTTTGACAAAATCCTATATAGCTCTTATCTGTTTGTTCTATCTTCCCATGGGGCTGCACAATAAGGCAGGATCATTTTGATTGCCTTGATATAACTCCTCCTGTGCAATGCCAGCACACAGATGCAGCACAGTGGCCTAGGCTGTGGCTCAGTGGTAGAGTATCCGCCTGGCACTCAGGATTCCCTGGGTTTCATCCCCAGTGCCACAGAAAACAAATGGAACAGAACTGCAGATATGAGGGGTGAACGTGAGACAACAGAAGGAGACCCAGCATGGAAGCCAGGTAAGGAGAAGTAACTGTGAAGCTCAAGACCAGTACTAGCCCAGCATGTGATTCCAGAACAAAGGTTCCTGGCAAACAACTATTGTGACCTGTGTTCTTGTGGTGCTGATTTCCTGTCTTTTGGTTTTTGATGTTTGTTTGTTTGTTTTAGTGTTGTTGCTGGGTTTGGGGAGCATCTCTTTGGTGGTTTTGTTTTTTTTTTTAACTTTTTTATTTAATTATTTGCCTTGGTGCTTGCCTGAAACTGGAACTACAGACAGTTGTGAGCTGCCATGTGGGTGCTGGGAATCGAACCCGGGTCCTCTGGAAGAGCAGACAGTGCTCTTAACCACTGAGCCATTTCTCCAGCCCCTTCTTTGGTTTTTTTTTAAGACAGGGTCTCACTATGTAGCTCTGGCTGTCCTGGAACTCAATACGCAAACCAGGCTGGTCTCAAACTCAGAGACATCCATCTACCTCTGCTTTTCAAATGCTGGGATTAAAGGTGTGCACCACTATGTCTGGCCTCAATTTCCTATCTTTAAACTAGAAAACAACATGTTTCTTCAAGATAAAGTGAGAAAGCAAGAAGAAAAAAATAAATATTTCTTTTTTTTTAAACTTTATTTATTTATTTATTTGCCTTGGTGTTTGCCTGGAACTGGAACTACAGACAGTTGTTAGCTGCCACGTGGGTGCTGGGAATTGAACCCGGGTCCTCTGGAAAAGCAGACGGTGCTCTTAACCACTGAGCCATCTCTCCAGCCCGAAAAAAATAAATATTTCAAACAAGCTACCCAGTGTCATTTTCAAATTACTTAGAATGCAGAGCCAAAGAATCTCTGTGAGTTCAAGGCCAGCCTGACATACATAGCGAATTCCAGGTCATCCAGGAATACACAGTGAGCTCCTCAAAAAAATGTGTAAGTGAGAGAGCTCTCTGTGTGTGTGTGTGTGTGTGTGTGTGTGTGTGTATCGGTGTTTTCGTGTCAGTGTGCATGTGTGAAGATCAGTAATTAACCTACAGAAGTCAGTTCTTTTTCCACTGAGTGAATCCCAAGGATAAACACTTAATCCTCGGGCTTGAGAGGAAACCTGATGAGCCATTTTGCTAGCCCAATAAAGCTTCCCCACCCCCAGTAGGTAGGAAGAGCAAACCCTAACCATAAAAATGACAGTCAACACATAATCCAACAACAGTCCTTCATCACCATCATCAAATATCCTTTGCTGTCCATCAGTCCATGTGTGACCACATGCAACTGTTGGTTCATATGTGATTACACACACTGTCAGCATGGTCACCAGGAGCCCAAGAGTGAAAAATTAGTCCATCAGTGACTCCTACATGACTAGGTGATAAGAATCTCTCTGCTTCATTAATAACCTTTGTGCTGCCACTATGATATGGTGCACAACACTCACCCACATGTACTTTTGTCCCTTCACAGCCGTTCCCCTCTCTGAAAAAAAGGAAACCTTTTCAACTCATCTTTCATGAAGCCACTTTCTAAACCTCTGTTGTCAGCCCAGTACCAAGCAAGCCGAAACACCCCTCACCCTGGGCTCCTGCTCATCCAGTGACTCACTTCTAAAGCCTCCTCTCTTCTGGATGAAACACCTCAAGGGCAGGACCACACATCACTCACTCTGGCATCCAGTGCTTGGAATAAGCAGTCATGTGACCAGATGGTTTCTAACTTGCAGCTCACAGATGTTGCCTTTGGAAAAATATCTCATCTTCCTCCCAGACATATTCTCTCTCTCTCTCTCTCTCTCTCTCTCTCTCTCTCTCTCTCTCTCTCTCTCTCTCTCCCCCCCCCCCCCCCCCCCCGTCCTTCCCTCCCTCAGTTTTTCTGTGTGGCTGGTTGTCCTAAAACCCAGAGATCTATCTGCCTCTGCCTCTTGAGTACTGGGATTAAAGGTATGTGTAAGGATTCTGCAATGCCTGTGGTGAATCTAACACTGGTGCTGGGTGAGATAAGAATTCTTGGCCAAACACGCCCAAGTATGGAGGGCATGCCCCTAGGCAAGGCTATGCAAATCCATGCCCACCCAGTCTCTTAAAACAAGCCCACCAGGAGGAAGTCTGTCTCTTCTCTTCTGCTTCTCTGCCCTGTACTCACCTGGCAACTCTCTGAATAAACTCGTGTGGCCCTAGTAATGTGTGTGCGTGTGTCTGAGCTCATGCACAAAACCTACAGTGTGTACCACCACCACCCAGCAACATTCTTCTTCTAAGTGACAAAAATAGCCGTGACGCACATAATTATGATTCTAAGAAATAGAGTCTAATTACTTAAAGATGTGTTATTCATAAGAAAGCGATATCTGGACATACAAATGGTATTTCAAAACAGAGCTTAAAGCCGAGAGAGCTGACTATTGTGGGTGTATACACAGGAATGGTATCATGTGACATGTTTTTATTCTTGGGTGATGATTCTAGAATATTCTTCCATCTGTATCAATTCTGATGTGACTGTACAAGTCAAATAGACTCACACTTCAACGGATCAGCTTCCATATTGCTTGTTTGGTTCTACAGATCCAGAGCCCTCACCTGCCAGGCAAGGTCCTACCACAGATAAACCCGGCCAGCCATAGACCTCATTTCCTTTCTCTCTCCACCCTTCCCAACCCACCCCTCCCATATTTAAGAGAAAGAGACTTGTTATATTACCTAGACTGGCCTTAAAAGTCCTGATTCCAAGTGATCGTCCTGCCTCAGCTTCTAAGGAGCCAAGATAATAGGTACAAGCCACAATACCCAGGTGCATGGCAGTTTCTTTACATTTAAAATAGGACAAGTTTAAAAAAATAGTAAGACAAGTTTCAGCTCCCTCCAGTATAACATGATATCCAAATGTCTTATCTCCAAGTGTTTCCAGCTCTAGAGGGGGATCTAACTCACCTGAGGTGCAGAGGCCCCTTCGGAATATATGCATGTGAGTACTACTTAATGTGACTTAGACAAGGATCCACCATGAAATATTCCATCCCTAGACATGTCTTCAATTTGTGTTATAAACCTTTATTAAACAGAAGTAAAAGACACCTTTTTTTATTATTATTATTATGAACAAAGAAGTCACACTTTCTATCCTTGTATATCCTTAGTCAAGGTCCCTTCCCACTCCCAACACATTAGGTCATTCTTTCTTCTCCACAACTCCTCATCCCCTCCCTGGGCAGGCTGCAGACAGTTCCATAGTCCCACTGACCCAATATTGCTTAGTTCAGTCTCCACTCCTGGCAGATGCAGTTTTCTCCCCCCTCCCTCAAGAGTGAGTCAGGTGTTCCTCTAGGGGGAGTGAGATCCAAAGAATCAGTCCAAGTCACCTATTTTTTAAGACTGCAATGGACATGAATAAAACTTCTCTGTCAATTTCCTACATCCTCTGTGGAAACTACCTGCCAGCAGGAAAGTGTGTAAAAGTGTGAATTTGAATTAAAGGCAATAAGGGTAGGGGGCTGGAGAGATGGCTCAGAGATTAAGAGCACTGACTGTTCTTTCAGAGGTCCTGAGTTCAGTTCCCAGCAACCACATGGCAACTAACAATTATCTGTAATTCCAAGATCTGAGACCCTTACAGTTATACATGCAGACAAAACACCAATTCACATAAAATAAAAATAAATATTAAAAGAAAAAGGCAAAAAGGGTAGCAGGCCCCCAGACGTTAGTAGGCCCCTAGACCTCAGCATAAATGACTCCATGATGGAAATATCATTCAGGCCATAAATGAAAAAAAAGATCTAATCCATCAAAGTCCATAGTTGTGAGAAAGTCTCTAAATGTACTGACCTTGCTTTTTTAGCTTCTATGTTCTGCTTCTGACTAACTGTCCTTGTTAACTAAAGTATGTCAATTCAGAATGAGGTTTTGTCCTTAAAAGCTCACCCTGAGAAACACACTGGGATCATGAACACCCAGTATACTTGCCAGCCAGCTAACAAAGACTTTCTATTGGCTTAAATCCATGGCCAAGCAGTCTTCTCTGGCTAACACCCCACAACAGTAAACAGGACCCATCTTGACCTGAGGAAGATTATGGTCTGACCTCAAGCACAAATAAAACTTGTTGAGGCAGAAGTCTTTAGTTTAATGTGCCAGACCTCTGTAAGAAAACACCAAAATACCATCTTGCAATAATAGTCAATTGAGAAAATCAAAAAGAACATTCTTCCCATGATAAAGCCCGAGCTTCCCAGAGTTCCCAGCACACACTACTCACTTGCAGTGCTCTTGGGACTCTGCTGAACAAGCCACTACCCAGAGCCCGAGTCACAGAATACAGAACGGCCCCTGGGAGGCAGCACACAACCTGAGGGTCTCACTCTGAGGGTTCATAAGCTAAACTTTACTTTTGGTTTTGCTTTTTGTTTGTTTGTTTTGTTTTAAATCCAACTGGGTAAATTCCACCAAGCTAGACCTTGGCTCAAATCCCAGGACACCAGTCACGTGCTTCTCCAAAGCAGATTTTCAAAATGCCTGGAATTCTTCCCCCCAGAGGATATCTGCCTAAAATTCTATGCAGAACTCTGGATCCCCAATGCTGCAATGCTCCCTCTGCCCATAAGACTTACCCTTGCTTTGGTCCTTTCCGGTGCTGCACTGTATGGCTTTGCTGGCTCTCCAGGTACACAGAGCCATCTCCATTTACTTATTTTAAGACAGCAAATCCACACACATCTGTTCTACCAGGATAGGTTGAGTTTCTCAATCTCTGCTACTTTTTGTTTTTTTTTTTTAACTTAATATCATTTATTCAAATCAACAGAGAATCAGCGTGTAGAGGCTCTTGAATGAATCCTTCCAATCTGAGCTCAATCCAAGGATCCCTCAGGGAAAAAGGAAAGAATGAACTTCCAAGAACTATTTGACCTCCACACATTCAGAAGTATAAGGGCAACTGTGTAAACATGTATGTGCTCTCGTGTGTGTGTGTGTGTGTGTGTGTGTGTGTGTGTGTGTGTGTGTGTGTGTGTGTGTGTATGTGTGTGTGTATGCGCCATGCTTCCCTTCGTGAATACAGGAGATTGCTAGGCTTAGCTGGTTTTTAGTCTAGCCAAGACAATGTGAACCCTGGGTTCAGGGGAAAACCCTGCCTCAAAAGAAAAGCAGAGAGTAATTGAAAGGGTAAGAGATATTCTCTTCTGGTCTCTGTACACATGTTCAGGAAAGTTCATTTCAGCTTAAGTGTTCTGGTCACAGTGTATAAGGGAAGTCAGAACAGGAACCTGGAAGCAGAACTCAAGAGACCACGGAGGATCCACTCACAGATTTGCTCAGCCTGCTTTCTCATACAGCTCAGGACCACCTGCCCAGGTGGTACCACCCATGGTAGGATAGGCTCTCCCTCATTAAACATCACATGTACATAAGGTGAATCTTCTCCAGGTACTGTCTCAGTTAAAATTTCTTTTCCCCAGGTTTCTGTAAAGCTGACAAAAACTGTTAGAGAGATGGCTCCACGGTTAAGAGCACTGACTGCTCTTCCAGAGGACCTGAGTTCGATTCCCCGCAACCACATGGTGGCTCACAACTGTCTGTAGTTTCAGTTTCAGGAAAACACCAAGGCAAATAAAAAGCATGAGCCATACAACCTTGCAAGCAGATCACCTTGAAGTTTAACTGATCAATGGAATAGTGTGCATCTCAATAAAGCCATGTTTTAAGACCAGCAGAGGAATTGCAGAGGCTTGTGAACAAGGCTGGGTCTTCAGTGTCCCTGTTCTCTGCTTCTTTAAACACCAAGTCAAACGGTACACTGATGACACACTCCTCTCAGTCTCAGAAATCTAGCAGCTGGACTTGTGAATTCTGGGACCCTCTGAGAAACCTGACCAGGGTAAAAGGCTCTGGTCCTGAGACTGAGGACTCTACACCAGATGTCCCTCAGGGATCTGGCTTTTTAAGATTTATTTATTTATTATGTACATAGTATACAGAAGAGGGCATCAGATCTCATTATGGATGGTTGTGAGCCACCATGTGGTTGCTGGGAACCGAACTCAGGACCTCTAGAAGAACAGTCAGTGCTCCTAACCTCTGAGCCATCTCTCCAGGACCAGACTGCAAGTTCTATATGCAGAATTTCTGAACTCAATCATTCCTTCCCTGAGAAAATAGCCAGCTAGGTATTTGAGCAAAGTTCAAATGTGGAAGAGTTTTGCTTTTGTTTGTTTGTTTGTTCGTTTGTTTTTTTAAAAAAAAAAAAGCCAGCATTGGTGGCACATGCTTTTCTTATCTCCACGTTCAGGCCAGCCTGGTCTACAGAGTGAGTTCCAGAACAGCCAGGGATATACCAAAAAAAAAAAAAAAAAAACTGTATAGAAAAACCAAATTTGAGGGCTAGAGAGATGGCTCAGAGGTTAAGAGCACTGACTGTTCTTCCAGAGGTCCTGAGTTCAATTCCCAGCAACCACATGGTGGTTCACAACCATCTGTAATGACATCTGGTACCCTCTTCTGTATATTGTATACATAATAAATAAATAAATCTGGGGACTGGAGAGATGGCTCAGCGGTTAAGAGCACCCTCTGTTCTTCCAGAGGACCCGGGTTCAATTCCCAGCACCCACATGGCAGCTAACAACTGTCTGTAGTTCCAGTTCCAGGCAAACACCAAGGCAAATAAATAAAGTTTTAAAAAAAAATTAAAAATAAATAAATAAATAAATCTCTAAAAAAAAAACCCCAGATTATATATATTAATATGTATATTTAATGTATATATTAAAGAGAGCAACCCAAGTGCGTAGGGGCTTTTAATTCTCTTCAGGCTGAGTACTTGTTGTGTTTCTAACACATAATACAAGTCTATAATTAATTAATCTCGAAATCTCTCTTTTTGTGGCTGAGTAAGGAAGACAGAAGATGTGCTTTAACATGTATGCGGCCCTGGGTCTGATACCCAGCAACACACACACACCTGAAAAATAAGTAAATTAAAATAAATAAATTTCTTTAGAGTAAAATACCATCCATCAAATCAAATGTGAAACTTTAAATAACTATAAGATAGAAAATAAGACCATTAGATTTTTAAAAATAGTTAATGAAAGCATTAGAAAATACATAAAATTGAGGACAGAAGTTTGAGGCTGGCCTACACAAGAGTAAAACCTGTTTCAGGAAAGAAAAAAAAAAGAATAACAGAAGAGCAAAATGGTAAGAAAGGGAAAAGATAAAAAAGCCAGTTAGTTATATCAGGGACACGAGAGCAGAAAAATCCTGTTGCCAGAAAAGAAAAAGAGTTGACAGACACAAGGGAACTTAATGAGCAAATTATTTACAGGTTTCCCAGGGCAGAATGCCCAGGCTGAAGGGTCGTCTGAACCACCAAATGAAGGAGAAAACAAAACAAACCACCTACAACAGTTGAGGTCCAAAGTTATATCCAAATAGAAGAGTAACCCCTGATATCCTACACATCATAGTAACTACAGTTAACAACAACCATGCTTTAAAATAACCTACAGAAGAGTTGAACCTGGAGCCCCACACTTGCTGGACAAGCAATCTACCACTAAGCTATAACTTCCCAGGCTCAAAGAAAAGATTTTGAATGCTCCTAACAGAAAACTGAGCAATAGGTAAGCTAGTTGCTATGATCGGTCTTTACCCAAGACAAAATATTACACAGTATCCTCTAAATATGCATGGCTGCTAAGTATCTATTAATTTTTTTAAACATAAGCCTATAAGACAATGTTGCAAAATTTCCGACCAAGAGTGACAAAGAGGTAATCCCAACAGTTTTCTGAGAGGAAAAAAGTGGTTGCCTATTACAAACAGAAAGTCAGAATAGGTAGCTGAGTAAGGCTGCACTCCAAAGGCCAAGAAGAGAGTCTTAAGATTCAATATCAACGTAGGTTACAGAGTAAAACCCTGTAAGGGGGAAGGGAGGGAGGGAGATCTGAATGGGTTTCCATTTCCTAACAGTTACTCATGGCCAGAAGACCTTCACACCCACAATCCGGAAGGGAAGCTGCCAACATCTCTACGCTCAGCCAAGCTGTTGATCAATGAGAACACAGCATCTCAAAGGCCTTTGTCCTCCATTCGCTCTTCCTCGGGCTAAAGTGAGAAAGCAAACCTCAAAGACCAAAGAGCAAAAGACTTAGGAGGAAGATGAAGGAATTCTTCTCGGAATGAGGGTGAAGAGGGACCCCAGGAGAGCCTAGTTGGTACCCAAGTCACCCAAGCCCACTAGCCTAGCCCCAGCAAGTCCTTTCTGACCCTAGAAGCCATGGTTCATGTGCACCATCTCGTGTAAATCTTAACGTAACTCGGACACAGTAGCTCTCATCACTGCTGCTGTGCCTTCTTTTTGAGAATTTCATACGTGAATGTGACGGGGTTGGTGCTTGAAGTCTTTCTCTTTCAGCAGCCACTAATTGCCTATAGCTCCTTATCTAGAAGTGAGGTGACGGCCTGTGATATTTCCCCCGTCCACTCTGAAACGTTAACTGGCGTATCATCCATTGTTCAGGTCTTGTTTAAGAGGCAGACTGTTGAGATTTCATGGTGATGCTGGATGTCTTTCTGTAGGCTGTGAATTATCATTGGATAATAAAGGAACTGTTTTGGCCTGTGGTGAAGCAGCTTACAGGCAGGTGGGAAATACAAGCACAGATAAAGGAGAAGGAGGGTGGAGTCAGGGGAGATGCTTCAAGCTGCTGCCCAAGAGAGAAAGATGCAATGGAACACAAGTAAAGCCACTAGCCACATGGTAAGACATAGATTAATAGAAATAGGTTAAGTTGTTAAGAGCTAGCTGATAATGAGCCTAAGCCACAAGCCAAACAGTTTGCAATTAATATAATAAGCTTTTTTGTGATTACTTGGGACTAAGCGGCCGTGCAACTGCAGGTCTGACCCTTGTCTGACTACAGTGAGCTCCCTGCCATATGTAGAAGAGAGCATATGGCTGCTGAAAGAGAAAGACTTCCAGCACCAACCCCATCACAGTCACGTATGAAATTCTCAAAAAGAAGGCACAGCAGCAGTGATGAGAGCTACTGTGTCCGAGTTCTGTTAAGATTCTCACAGCAGACATATGACTTTTCACTTAATTGAGGTCTAGAAGAATTAATCTCCAGGGTCACATGGCTGTCAGTTGGTCTCTTGCAAGTGTAGTCATGGCCTCGGTGGGATGTTAAGAGGGAAATACATGCTTGGGTCAAAACAAAAAAGTAAGGCTAACAAGACAGAGAGGACTCAGTCAGGACAATGAGAGAGAAAGGAACACTGGGTGGGTGTCCCACAGGATCCAAAGGAGGAAACTGTTGGCTCTAAGAAACACCAAACCCACAGCCACTCAAATCTGCCAGATACAGTGGTGCGTCTTCCGGGAACCTGAGATGTCTCTAAATGGTTGATAATACAATCAATATAAACTGTGGTAATCATGTCTTACTGTATTTTTGTGAATAAGAAAAGTCTTTACATGTACAGCACAGATACAATTTTTTTCATATTTTCATTAAAAATTATATCTTATTCTTTGAAAATACATCTTTTTTAAATTGTATACTTTTAAAATTAGATTTATTCATTTTATGTATGTGTGTGTTTGTTTGCATGTATGTATGTGCACCACATGCATGCTCGATGCCTTCCAGATTGTTATAAACTACCATGTGGTGCTCAGCAAGTACAAGTGCTCTTAACTGTGGAGCCATCTCTCCAGCTTGAAATTTTCATAAATGTATACAATGTATATTGGTTATATCTAATCCATCATGCCCCTCCTCCAGCCCCCCACTCAGTGCCCCATCCCACCTCCCCCAATTCATGTTCTCTCTTCCTATTATTGCTATCAACGGCCCAAGTGTGTAGTCATCCACTAGCCACAGCAACCAGTTTCAAAGTACCCACTAGAAAGAGCCCAGATATGAAATACTTATTTCCCAATTTTAAACATTTGTAGGGTTCCTCCATCTCACAAACTAACAAAGGAAAGATAATGGAAAAAGAAAAGGTGGTAAAGAAAAGAGGAAAGGATGGGAAAATACAGGAAATGGAGAAGGAATACAGGATATCTCCAGGGCCTGAGGCATCACTCAGTGGGGAATGACAGCATAGCGGCACCTTGGGGGGTGGGGGTGGGGCTCAATGGTGTGGCAGGCAGGCCTCACTCACTCATCACAAAGTCAGCATACCCTTCAAATCATGTCTTCCGGTTTCATCACAATGCAATGGGCCGTGCTGCCGACTGTCTCGGCTGCAATTCAGAGCATCCCCAGGTGCTGTGGGGCTCGTCTGACTGCAGGCTAGCTGACTCACAAGCCAACTCATGGCTTTGCTCTGATACTTAGCTTTCACTGCGTTTATGTCCTACAGACTGAATTCAGGAACCCAGGCAAGCTAGCTAACATGCTATGTTATGGACTTACACCTCAGCTTTGCTTAGTTAACAAGGAAAATGGTTCATCAGAAGTTCCAAACGTATAATATTTAAGTTTTGTGCTCCAAAAACCTTTATAGAAGTTCCCAGGAACAAAGGCCTGACGTGATAGTGCACATGTAATCCCGAGAATGGGAAAGAAAGGAAGTGATGTTCAAAGCCAGCCTGAGCCACAACCAAGACAGCTCAAAAATTAAGGAAAACAATGCCTGTCCTTATGAAATGAATCTGGCTTACATCTGGCACCTGTTCTGTCAGAATAGCCAATCAAAACTATTTTTAGATCTCTTAATAAATGAGGCAATAAATGTCATTTGGTTAATCATTTTCAATCAAAGCAAATACATAGCATCAACTATACTGGGTGGAGCTGAAACACCTATTCAAAGTCAAATTGGTACTAATGGGTTACTGCTGGACTCTGTAAATTGTTCGGATTCTCTGTACATTCCTGGCATTTCATTCCCACACCACACCATAGCAAATACTTCCCCACTGGGCACTAGCACAAGCCTTTAACCTCAACACTGGTGGATCTCTGTGAGTTCTAGGCCAGTCTGGTCTACACAGTGAGTTTCAGTCCAACCAGGGTTAGATAAAGAGACGTTCCCATATATATACTGGCAGAGCTGAGTGACCTCAATAGGCTTAAAGTGGGGGGGGGGCGATGATGATGAGAAGAGACAGACTGGAGGGCAGAACCAATGGATCAGAGGACTGGACCAAAACATTGCATGCATGTATAAATCACCCCAAAATGAAAAATAAACTTTTCCTTTTATGTCTTATTGCTGTTTTCTGGACAGAGTCTCACTAGGTTGTCCAGCATGACCCAAAACTATGTAGCCAGGCCGACCTCAAACTCAGAAACCTCCTGCTTCAGTGTCCCCAGAACTGGGGCTGCTTTGGGTTCCTCTTCACTCTCTTAGCTACACTTCTCCTGTGGCTTTAAAAGCCACAGACAATGAATATGAATAATTCAAAACTCCTATAGATGTATACAACAAAAAGTCATTCACCTGCACTATCAGCCAAAGAACAAAAGAGCAAGGCACTGAAGTTTAATGGATTAACTACTGAGTCAGAAGTTCTCCAAAAAGAAAAAGGAAAAAAGAAAAGAAAAATGGTCTTATATCCAACACAGGGGCATTAATATAAGCATAGGGTGTCTATGACACAGTAAATTGGTAAACTTTCTAAAAGATATAAAAATAGCAATAAATAAAAGTTTTGGGGGAGCTGGAACAATGACTCAACAGCTCTTACGGAAGACCAAAATTCAATTCCAAGCACCCATGGCAAAGTTACCTGTACCTCTGTCTCCAGGGGATCCAGACACCGGCATTATCATGCATATGCTTCCACACAAATGCACACAGACATACATTTACAACAAAAATAAACAGTTCAAAATACTAATATACTCATGTAGCTTATTTGTAGGTGCCTGCCTGGGATGCTGCATTGGGTCTCTAGTGCTGTATTAAACCAGGTGTAGACGCTAGAGATGGCTCAGTGGTTAGGAGTACTGGGGGCTCCTGCAGGACTCAGGTCAGTTCCCAGCACCCACATGGTAGCTCACAACCACCTATTAACTCAAGTTTCAGGAGATCAGATGCCTTCCTCTGACTCTGCAGGCAAAACACCCATACATTTAAAAAAACAAACAAACAAACAAACTGGGTATGCTTACAACCAGGGTAGTTGGAAACTCAAGGTTATCCTCAGCTACTCAGTGACTTCAAGGCCAACCTGGGCTACTTGAGATCTTTTCTCAATAACAACAATAATAATAATAGGGTTCTCCTCCCTTGGAGCCCCTCCCAATCTCAGAAGTTCTATCTTTTCCCTAATCTACATTTATGCCACTCAAATAATTACAATTAATAATATTCTTTTACTTGAGAACTTTGTTTCTGAAATTATAAAACAACTACACAGAACAAAGTAAGCAACATATTTAACAAAAGGAGAATAATTAGTACTACAATACGTTAAATGAAGTTCATGAAACAGTAAGTTAAAATCTGATCATTTTATGTTAATCTATTAATTTATTAAAATGTCAATATTTAATATTAAAATACAAATTCTAATCTTACCACTCATATAATTACAGATTAAACCAGTGTTTTGTTATTCTGCTTCTTTGGCACAATCAGTGTCATACCGTAAGAATTTTGTTTGTTTTATAATCTTTTTAAAATTGTTTTGTTATTTTTTGTTTGTTTTTTGAGACAAGGTCTCACTGTGTAGTCCTGACTGGCCTGGAGCTAGCTATGTATACCAGGCTGGGCTTAAACTCATAGAGATCCATTGTCTCTCTCTCCTTAGTGCTGGGATTAAAGGTATGTACCATACAGTTTTACAACTTAATTGAGCAACTAAACAATGAATGGCAGCCATGAGTTTACTACTCAAAAATAGGGCTTTCATTCATCTAGGGAAAAACTGACTCAGATCTCAATTCTTCAGAACATCCTATTTTCCACTCTGAAGGGGAAAAAAAATGACTAGGAAGGAAAGAAAATGATTTAATACATAATCATCTTTGTCCCAGTCAGTGCAGTCCCAAGAATTAGTGTTTAGGGTTTTAACTAAGGGCTCTATTATGGGGTTCAAGGACAGCCTGGTCTACATAAAAAGTGTCAGGCCAGCCAGGTATCATTGTAAAACTCTATCTCAAAAATAAAAAATTGGGGGGACAGAGATGGTCAAAGGGTGGATTTGTCTTTCGTATAAGCAAGAGGAACCAGAACTGGGCACAGCACACAGTGGCACGTTCACACTAGGCCCTGGGCTCTAACTCCTAAACACACATCACAAAGAAAGGAAGTATAGCAGCCTGCCTCTCTGTAGACAGAACTCACACCTCCTTCCTGTACCTTTGCCCCAAGGGGAGGGGACCCACACAGGGGTTTACATTTCACTCAGCTGCTCTCAGGCCCCTTCTGAGTACTTACTATTCGGGAGCCTTCCCCGTGAGCAGCTGCAGGTCACAGCAGACTCAGGCGCTAATACCCTCCCTCTCATTAGGATCTGCTTCAAGTTACAATCTTTCTTTTTTAATTTTGTTTTTGTTTTGTCCATTTGAACTCACCTGCCTCCCCTCTGTCAGGAAAGTAGCCCCCTTCCTAATTTAATCTTGATGTTGTTTTGCTTTTAATAAATATCCCTTTTATTATTCTAAAGAACTTTTGGCAAAGGTATACCTATGAATTCAGAATTAAGTTTGTCCTCTAGAATTGCCTTTAGAATATCTTCTTTTCTTTTTTTTTTTAATTTATTTTTTTAAATATTTATCTTTATTTTATGTGAATTGGTGTTCTGCCTGCATGTATAACTGTGTAAGGGTGTCAGATCTTGGAATTACAGACAGTTGTTAGCTGCCACGTGGATGCTGGGAATTGAACTCAGGTCCTCTGGATGAACAGTTAGTGCTCTTAACCGCTGAGCCACCTCTCCAGCCCCAAATAGCTTCTTTTCTCATTCAAATTGTTTATTCAAAAGATAAGTAGGCTCTTCATTCCAAACCTTTACTTTTATGGCCCAGGTTAAAGCATACCAGCTCAGTGGAATTTATTCTAAAAGTCAACACAAACTGGGTGCAGTGGTGTGCCTGTAATCTCAGCAGCCAAAGAGGTAAAGACAGTGGCATGAGTTCAAAGTCAGCCTGAGCTACATGAGCCTTTGCCCAAAACAAAAAGTATCAACTACAGAGAGTCTGGTGGGGTTGTACAACCTGGTAGGCTGAGGCAGGGAGCATTGAAGGCCAACATAGGCTACATTAAAGACTTTATCTCAAAAGCTGGACCACAAGGGTCAGAAAGAAAGCTCAGCACATAGACTGATCTTGCAGAGGACTCTAATACAGTCCTCAACAACCCTATCAAACAGCTCACAATGGCCTGTAGAACCAGCTACAGAAGATCTAGGGCCTACTTCTGGTCTCTGTGAGTATTACACTCAAGGGCTCATATCCACAGACAGACAGACAGACAGACAGACACACACACACACACACACACACACAAATTAAGAAATTTATCTTGTACTCGATTTCTTTTAAAAAAATGGATTAGTCTATTCATGAGATAAGCTCTCTGAAACAAGAGACATTTAAAATATGTTAACAAAATAAGGAAGAAACACTGTATAAGGATTGATGGAAAAAGCAATGGGCAAGCCTTATCCAATTGGAATGGCAAAGATTTATTCATTTCATTTACAAGGAATTGAGAGTTGTATCCAATAAAATGGCAGCTGCAATAAATCTAAACCCAAGGAAGACACACTGGCTTGATTGTTCAGACTTGATTCAATTTCTCTGAGAGCGTGAACCCTAATGTAATATTGCTGCACATTACACCCACATCAAATGCTCAGTCAACAAAAATTCTGTAAGCCTGTGACATTTATCTCTAAAAAAGCAAAGAATAGGAAGAGATGCAGCTTTATTTAGCCCTTTAGCAAAAGAAAAACCTGAATGGAAAAGATATGCACACAGCAAAATTAATGTCTGGGCTTGGGGAGCAAGTGACCACTTGAAATTTGAAAGAGATGAGCTGGAACCAGCCTGAACTACAGAGAAAAAGAACTTACTTTTCAAAAATGTAGTCAAGTATGAAATTCTCAAAAAAGAATTTTAAAAGCAATTGAAACAAGACTGCTCAGTGAGTATTTATTGCCAAGCCCGATGGCCTGAGTTCAATTCCCAGAACCCACATGGTGGGAGAGAACTGACCCCGACAGATGTCCTGACCCCCACACCAACACCACAGCACACATGCACTCATACACATTTATTTACATATATACACAGACACAAACAAATACACAAATGTTACAGTTTTTAATGAATTTTGTTCAGTGCTTAAAATCAGCTACCAAATGAACCTGGTAGCTGTGGTATACACCTTTAATCCCAGCACTCAGGAGGCAGAGGCAGGCGGATCTCTGAGTTCAAAGCCAGCCTGGGCTACAGAGCAAGTTCCAGGACAACCAGGACTACACAGAGAAACTTTGTACTTAAAAAAACAACAAAACAAAACCCTGCTATGATCATGCACCTAAAGTAGTGAGTAAGTGAAGCAATGGAATATTAATAAGGCTGGGTAGGGTACACTTGCTTTTAGTCTCATCAGAGGCGGATGAATCTGAGTTCAAGGCCAGCCTGGTCAACAGAGAGCTTTCCAGGCCATCCAGAGCTACATAATGAAACCTTGTCTCAAAAAAGGTAGGGGGGCTGTAAAAATAAATCTACTAGGGCTGAGGGCACAGCTCAGCGGTTGCATACCTGAGTCACATATGAAGTCCTAAGTTGATCCCTAGCACTTCAAAATGAGGAGGAAAAACCAGAAGCCATTTATAAAGTCCAACCTGGCTAAAGAACTCACAAAATTCAAAAACTTGTGAAATTAGCATAAACTTCGCATAAAAACATTAGCATTAAAAGCAGTTTTTCCTCAACAATTACAAAATTTGACAATGCTAGTCCCACAACCCATGGAAAAGAAATTGGCTGGAGCCAGTACATGTTGGCAAATGAAATAAATAAAATCAATAAAAAATAAATAGTCTCTGCAAAGGAAAAGAAAATTAAGCCCCAGGCCCTTGTCATTGTGTAAATATACCTACCACTGCTGACCTGAGGTCTCCAGAGCAGTAACTGAGACACAGGCAGAAGGCTCTGGAATGAGCCCTGCTGGAGCTGGGCTGCAGCTGAGGACAGCTATGTCTTTGTAAGAACACCAGTCTGCCCTGCCCATGCCTCTGTCCGCCTGCTACCAGCCAGAACTCATGGGTGACTTAAGAGCAGAGATGGTCTTGGGCCCACTGTGCACGCCAGATTGCATATAAACAGCACCTTTAGGCAGTATAGTGCAGGGGATAAGCCAGGGCTGGTAGAGAAGCCACATTAGACGAAGACAGCATAGTGTGCCAGGGATGCTCCATCAATCTGATGAAGGCAGAGGAGCCTCACAATGCACAGAGCAAAAGCCCTTCACTGGGGGGCTGGAGAGATGGCTCCGTGGTTAAGAGCACTGGCTGCTCTTGCAAAGGACCCAGGTTCAGTTCCCAGCACCCAAATGAGCTCACAGCCATTTGTAATTCCAGTTTCAGGGGATCCTTCTGGCCTCCGTGAGCACAGGGTATGGATATAGTACTGATACACATACATGCAGGCAAAACACTCATACACATAAAATAAAGAACTGTAAAAAAAAAAAAAAAAAAAATCAAGTCCTTCTTCCATGGATTCTTGGCTTTGATATTTTAATTTGAATTGCAAATGACATGAAAATAGACTATAGCATTTTTTTTTATGACTAGTAAAGAAAAACATGGGTTTCCAAAAGGTTGAGAAATAGTTATCTAAGGGAAACATAATCCAGCCTCAAGTGTCTGAAGAGCTATTCAATGCTATTTTCTACATCCATTATGCTAATTAACAAGCCACTTTATTTTTCCACAGCACAGATCCATTTCTAACACTCATTATGCTAATCTCATCTGATATGAGACTATAAAAACAGCAGATTTTAAATAGCTGCCTCTGGAGGGAAGCCCTTCTGATTAAATCCCTAGCCTGAGAGGCAAATTTGATTAGGGTAACTGCCTGCACACAGAAAGTAGCTTAAGCAAGCTCAGAACATGACCTCATCCCATGTGTTTATGGTACAAAGCAAAGGGAAGCTTGTATGGTAGAGGGTCATCACTGATGGCAGCATGTGTTCCAGGCACCATCAAAGATAAGAGACTAAACCAAGCAGCAGCGGCACAGGCCTTTAATCCCAGCACTCAGGAGGCAGAGGCAGGTGGAATTCTGTAAATTCGGAGGCCAGCCTGATCTACAAAATGAATTCTGGGACAGCTGAGAAATACTGTCTCAATAAAATAAAATTAAAATTAAAAAATAAACAATTTAAACAAAATTTAATTTAAATAAAGACAGGGCTCTTCCACACCCTGTGATACCCAGTACTGAAGAGCTCTGCAATACTCAGCAGCACTTAACTTCATCTATTCTCAGCTGTGAGATAAGCCTCACACTTGCTATGTAGCCAAGGAAGACCTTCAGCTCCTGAGCCTCCTGCCTCTACCTCCAAAGTACAGGGACTGCATGTGAGGGAGAGATCATGCTGAAATCCGCATATTGTCTATATCTTTTGTTTGTTTTTGTTTTAATCTTGAATTAGGTATCTAGCGTCTGCAAGCTTAATTTTCTAGTATTACCAAGGTAGCCTGCCTGCATGTTCTTGCTGTAAGAATCAAAAGAAACTATTTTCTGAACTACCTGTGCTATCAAATACAGTGGGGTGGAGGTGGGACTCAGGATCTGTACCATTAGACAACAACAATGATCACTGTAAGTCTGTTTCATTGGTATTAAAGAAATCAATTCCTCAGATTCGAGAAGCCACTCGGGTTGCTATTTTATTGCCAATGAATGTTGAAGTGTCTGTCATATGCACCAAATGGTACATGCTTATGCTTGGGACAAGGCAGAGGGAACCCACACAGATACACACCCCTACACCACCACCACCACTCCTAACCCCCAACCCCCCCAAATCCCCGACAGGCGATGTTCCATTCCACAGACTGTCAGGATCCAGGTCTTTTGTTATGGGGGGCTATTTTGAGATCTTGCTTTTCTGAAGTACAAGTTAATGAAATGAGGAATCTGTAAACTACAAAGACAGACGGTAAACCTACTAGCCAATTTCCAAATAGTAGCTTCCTGATCAATTTGCTCCCCTCATTTCATGGAGTCAGAGTTGAGGCAGATGCCTTCTAAACTGAGGAACATGTCTGTATACAATTCTTGTATACTATATCTTGACAGAAACTGCCTCCTAGCCATCTACTCAGGTCCCCTTCTGCTGGGCCAAGTACCCCAGATTTTGCATTTCCATAGTGCATATTCTGGTCAGTCCTCCTAGCACATAAGAGCAGGAAGTTTAGCTCAAAGCAGAGCAATACCATCGAGGTGGTCCAACGGTGGACCTTACCTTCGTCACAATGGGCCTCACCAGAACCACACTGTGTAGTCAAATGTGGGCTCTCTCCAGAGCTTCTCAGGGATCAGATCTGGGACAGCATGGGTCGAGCATGACATAAACTGCTTTTGTACAATGTACCATCTTCAAACTGCTCCAAAGCCACATCTTTAGATGTTGAGAGAAAAGACGAGGGGAAAGCACAGGAGGGAGGGGTACATGCCACCCCTGCACAGGCTGCCCTGATGTGGGGCCCAAACAAGGCCCCAATCTCTCACGATGAGAAAGTGATGAGTACATTTTCACTGGGGCAGAATCTGTTTGGTTTTGGTTTTTTGTTTTTTTTTTCTGTTTCCTTTTGTTTGTGTGTTTGAGACAGGGTCTTACTATGTAACTCTGGCTGTCCTGGAACTCGCTCTGTAGACTAGGCTAGCCTCAAACTCAGAGATGTGCCTGCCTCTTTGTCCCAAGTGCTAGGATTAAAGGCACGTAACACAACCCGTGGCCTCTGCTTCTTTGCTTTTTAGATAAAATAAACAACCTAGAGAGATGAAAATATTCCATACAGCTGATATCTGGTACCCTCTTCTGTATGCTGTATATGTAATAAATAAAATCTTAAAAAAAAAGAAAAAAATAGTAAATCTTAAAATAAAAAAATAAAATAAAACCATACTTTAAAAAATCTTGGGCTGAAGAGATGGTTCAGCAGTTAAGAGCACTAACTGTTCATCCAGAGAACCTGAGTTCAATTCCCAGCATCCACATGGCAGCTAACAACTGTCTGTAATTCCAAGATCTGATACCTTATACAGTTATACATGCAGGCAAAACACCAATTCACATAAAATAATAAAAATAAATATTTTTTTTAAAAAAACTTGACTAAATTTTATAGAATGACATGCATCAGTCACTTGGGAGGCTAAGACAGGAGGATCACTTGAGCCCAGAGCTTAAGGCCAGCTTCAACACAATCTCAATAACAACTACCAAAAAGAGATCTTTGGGGTTTTTTGTTTTTTGTTTGTTTGTTTGTTTGTTGTTGCTTTATTTTTGCTGCTCAGATACATTTATTAATGCCACATTGTAAATGATACTTAGGTAAGTATACAGTGATGTTCCAGGTTCCTATCTAAGACAGCTTGCTTAAGTTTAGCAACAAGATTCATCTTGAGTGGACTTAGACGGTTAATGATGGCCATGGGCAGGTGCAGGACTGGAGCCTTTCAAAGCTTTACTTCTTTTATCAGCACTCCTGATTTTATAAAGGATGAAGGTCATTAACCCCATTCCTACCCAAATTTCCTGGTAAACCTGGGTATAGTAGGGGTTCATGGGGACCCAAACATTCTTAATAAGGCTTTGAAGCATCTCTGCAGGACCGAGGCCACAGGCCACAGTAGATTCTACAAGACTCGGAAAGGTCACTGAGCTGAGATCTTTGTTTTTAAAGTGGAGATGGTATATTAAAAAAAAAATTTTAACACATGCTTAAGCATAAGGGTTAAGTGAAAGAGATACTCAGAGAGAGAAAGAGATGTAGCCCAGAACATAGATGCAGACTTCTCAGAAAAGTTACTCAAAAGATTTCAACCAGGATATGCAAACTAGATATAAAATCTCATACTCCAGAATATATAAGAAAAATTATCAAAAATATTTTGCAACCATCATAAAATGAAGTATGGTATAAAAGGTATCACAGTAGGAGCCCACAAGAGAAATAAGAAATGAATAAGAAATGTCTCCATGATCCTGGGCATTTAAACACTTGGTCACCAGTTGGTGGCACTATTTGGGAAGGTTTAGGGGGACACGTTTAGTCTTGCCTATTTCAAGATAACACACTTAGGTTCTTAACTGTGGCTCAACATGTGAGCTCTCAGCTTCCTCTTCCTCCTGCCATACCCTGCAGCCTGCTGCCAGGCTGTACCGCCATTATGGACTCTAACCCTCTGGAAACATAAGCCCACATAAATTCCTTCTTCTACAAAGTACCTTGGTCATGACGTTCTATCAGAGCAACAAGAAAATAACTAAAGACAGTGGGGAAAGACACTTGCCAACAGGCCTGACAAACCTGGCTCGAGCCCATATGGCAGAAGGGGAGAAACGATGCCACAAAGACATCCTCTGACCTTCACACGTATGCCATGGCACACCCACACCCGCATATACACAAACATCCACACAAACAAATACAAAAATAAATGACACAAAGGTATTATTATTCTGTGTCAGGTGTCCAGTCCCCTTATTTTGATCATCTTTTGGGGTCACTTTCTTAAAAGCTACTAAAGGAGTAAGTAAGAGTTAAAAAAAAGTTGGGGTGGTTGAGGACACCCCAACCTAGCATGAACAATCCCCAAAAAGAGAGAACAAGAGCAGTAACCTCAAGCTGTATTTTCACTGAGTAGGGTCCAACTGTGCCCTGGTTGCTCACGGAATTAACCGAAGTCTCATGAGTGGTAGAGTGATTATTTTGGGTAAATTTATTCCTTCTAGGACGCCCAGATAAGCTTGTGTTACCACAATCCTCCCTTTCTTCATTTACCGCTGTCCTCAGATATTGCCTTTATTCTGTGCTGGATGACCTCATGAAACCTTTAGGCTATCAGGTACCACGAGGCCTTCCATTCGCTCCCAAATGCTAGAACAATCATACCCTCTCCAAAATGCCACAAGTTTTCTGTTCCCTGAGAGCTGAAGAAAAGTGGAGACTCATTTGGGTCACCAAGATGTACTGAGAAGGAGATCTCGACAAACAGTTCTGTGTTGGTAATGAGACACCCAAATCAGATTATACACTCACACAGGCTTTTTAAAAGTGTTTTGGAGAATGTTAATCACCCCTAAATTTTGCAAAAAGCCAAAATAGAATTAATCTAGGGCAGTGTAAGCTGAATTGGGCTGGGCTGGTCCAGATAAGTCTAAGAAATCTAGTGAGAGATGTCGGGCGTCAGGGTCTACTGCATCTCTGTAAACTCTCATGCACTCACTTTAAAGATACAGTACTACTGTAGTGCATAGACACAGAAAATACAATGCCTATGTCTTGAATCCTTTGAACCTGACATTGGCATGCAGAACAAGACCAGAAGGAAATCCTCTCAAGATGCTGCCAGGGGCTGAGTGCAGCTTAGCAGCAGAGTGTGTGCCTCACATCCCTAAGATCATACACACAAAAAGTGTCTAATATGTTAACAACTACAGACATCTT
The DNA here is from genome assembly GCA_004025045.1 of Sigmodon hispidus. Taxonomy (NCBI): domain Eukaryota; kingdom Metazoa; phylum Chordata; class Mammalia; order Rodentia; family Cricetidae; genus Sigmodon; species Sigmodon hispidus. The sequence goes on from PVIH01005198.1 coordinate 63,663, forward strand.
TGCAAAATCAGACCCCAAGACGTTGCGACCATGTGGGGAACACAAATAATTACAGAAGCATGCCAGCCCATTCTTAAACCACCTGGAGTCATGAGAGGTAAGGGATGTGCCTGGGTCTACCCTCTGATCATTGTAGCCTTTCCTGTGATTCACTCTTATTCTTTGAAACACTTCCATGCTAAGACCTTGTGGGCAGAGAGCAAAATGTCCTCTCCCCCTTGGTAGTAATTCTTTCTATGAATACTCATCACCTCTTCTACAAAAATATGTTCCTAAGCTCTACAAGAACTTCATCATTATCGTTATGTGCCCCCCCCTTACATAATGATCACTCATGAAACTGGAACCTAGATTGGTATGATCCTGGAACTGAGGTTCATGAACTGCGGAGAGACATGAGACAGGGCTGGGCAAAGAGGATAAGAAATTCTTCAACTCCACTCTGGAGGATATGAAAAGTCACACCTATCTTCATCATCTTAAATAATCCCAGACTAAGGTATTAACATACAGAAAAGCCAAATGCTACATAGAAGTAACTTTCCTGTGGTCACATGAGTGTGCAACACAACGCAGACAGCTATTAAGGCAGCCCTGTGTGCAGCCATCTTAGGATGCTGTCACCGGAGCTGTCTCTCTCTCCTGTGGCCTTGGAAATGGCTCTCAGCATCCTGAAGCTTCCATTTCCCCATGGAGGGGTAATTACACCTCATGACAAAGTATTCAGTCACATCCCCCAGTGATCAAAAGCTCAATACCTGGGAACTGTGAAAGAGACTGGGAGGGGGGAGTGCAGGGTTGATGGCTATCTTGTCTAATGAGGACCTTGTGTGACTGGAGGAGAGGGAGGGAGGGTGTGTGTGTGTGTGTGTGTGTGTGTGTGTGTGTGTGTGTGTGTGTCCTTGAAAACATCAACATGGAAGAGGAAAGAGGACATGGGTGCTCTCCACCAGGAGGTGAAAACATAAGATGGTACCACATGAGAGCCCATCACAGCTCCACAGCACTTGGCGGCCAGACATCCCTTCCCATCCTTGAATATATTAACTAGGATTAGAAAAGTTGGCACGGCACCTAACAGAAGCATTGTACACCATGAGCTCAGTGAGCACCAGGCATGGGTGGTGCACACCTTTACTCCCAGCACTGACTTCAGGGCCAGACTGGTCTACACAATGAATCCAGCCCAAACAAGCTAGGGTTACAGTGTGACACTGTCTCAAACCAAAAAAGAATTATCTTTATTACTATCTCAAAAACCAAGTTACAGAAGAACAAATTCCAGTTCAAGCCCTAGCAACCAGAGTAGCAGCTAAAGTACATGTTCTGGAATGAGGCTTGGAGGTAGGGCACTTGCCTGGCATGCACAAAGCCCTTCCAAACTGCCACAAATACAAACAAACCATCCCTGGTATTTGGAAATGAGAATAAGGAAAACACACTGTTATCTTTTTGGCAAAACAACCAAAATTACCAACACACAGTCAGTCACAAAACCAGGTAGAGAAGCAGGTAATTTTAACCTGGCTCAGGAGCCACTAAATATAGATAACTTGACTCACGTTTTTCATCATCAGCATGCACCAGAGAGGCTGCCCTGGACAATACATCCAACGGCGTCTCCATTCCTGGATGAGCCTGCAGGGGAAAGAACATGGGAAAAAATACCACGTAAATAGAACTTGCAACTGGAATTCTGGTAGCTAACAGCATACTGGGGTTACAGCTTCAAATGCATGCCTGGCATACACAAGGCCCTGGGTTCAAGCCTAGCAGAAAAAAGAGAACTAAAAATAATTTTAGTAGTCTGTAAAGTAACTCCTCCATCAGCCAAACAGCTCTTCTAGAGAGAAGCTCCTCTGGCTTGCACTGACAGCAGGACAGGAATGGAAATGGGGGCCAAGTTGCCAAGCCCAGGAACCAACCCTGTTGAAGCTCTAAGGAGAGATACAGGAGCCCACACCCATGTCACTAGTGTTTATAAATGTCAGTGTTCCTTCACAGCGAGCCTGTGCAGACACACCCCATAAAAATTAGTCTAGGGAACAAAGGCAGTCTGTGAACACGACATTGCCACCAGTCTGAGAGTTTGGTGGTAGTGATGTTCACTGCCGTTTATGAGTCTTTGCAGAAACAGCTACAATTGCACCATTCTGCTCTTTTGCCTTCCAAGCTGAGAGTCAATGAACAACAGCAAGAGCTTCAGGACAACCAGAAAGCTGCAGCTGCAAATCTGCAGTGAGTGCTGGAAACAACCTTCCGGAGAGTGTTAAAGTGCATTCTGAGTCCAACAGGAATCTTCCTGGTGTCATGTACCTGTCTGTGACCAAGAGCGCCAATTTCTGTATTATAGTGTCTTATGAGTCTGTTAATTTTGCCGTCCTGGGCAGTGAACCCCAGGCTTGCAGGCTATACAGACCTTACTCCCAGCCCATATCGCCATGCTTTTATTGACACTGGACTCCAGTGAACTGTTCCAGAGAGCATGACTGAACTATGAAAGCAGAGGCTACATGAGATTTAAATGAAGAACAACCAGGCTGGCTCTGACCAGTTTCCCTTTCTAAATAAGACAACCCCACCAAATAAATAAACATATTCAATTATCATGGGAACACTCACTATTATTTCAGGAACTAAAGAGAGAAAGCTTGAAACTTCATTTTTTAAAGACACCCAGCATTATTTATTCAGTATTAGTCAACACTTACTACAACCTACTGTGAAGGTTACTCAGTGCGTGCCAGCCAGGCTTTCCTTTCTAATATAAATACCTCAGGCCTCCAAGGAGCTACCAGTCTTTAATACTACAGTGAGCCTTCACTGATCCCCATACAGTGTGCGCTTGGTGTGTGTGTGTGGGGGGGGGGTGTACAAGGGACCAAGACAAACTGCTGCCTCTATATGCCACAAGGCTCTCCAAGAATTCAAGCAACACAGACGGTTTCCAGAGCACTGCTCTCACTCAGTGGTTAAGGGCACTTGCTGCCCTTGCAGAGGACTAGGTTTGATTGATTCCCTGTACCTACATGACCACTCAAATTTATTTATCTCCCCCACCCATCCAGGTGCTCACCATGGCGTATGTGTGGAAATGAGCGGGGCAGCTCACAGCTGGCTCTCCCTTCCTGGAAAGAGGTCCTAGGAATAGAACTCAGTCAGGGTTGGTGGCAAGTGCTTTTACCTGCTGAGCCACCTTGCTGGCCCAGAAAAAAAAAAAAAAAAAAAAAAAGTTTGTCTATGGTAAATTCACTTGGAGAATCTTGAAGCAAACTTCAGTGAGCAGATTTCTTGCTTGGGCTGCTGGACCGGACCCCCTGCAGGGGACAGAGGGATGCACACTGGTCCTAGCCCCACCTCCACCCAGATAACCTAAAGATTGCCTAGGGTGATGGTGGATTACAAACAGCTGTGTGAAATTCCAAAACATTTCATGAGCCAAGTCCTGCAGAGACTAAGGTGGATTCTGAAAGGCTGATGGAGAAAGCAGCTGAGGCACTTAATAAAAGGACATCTGTGGGGCCCAGATGGAAGGTAAGAACAAACGGGGAATGGGCTTTCGAAGCATTTGCTCTACAAGGGAATTCACACTTGTCATCCCAGCACCAGGGAGGCCAAAGAAAGAGACTAGGGGAGTTCAAGGCAGCAGAGATGCCTTGAAGGTTTATAGTTTCTACTCCATCCACATGCAGAGAGCCCGAGTTTGGTTCCCAGCACCCACACTGGGTGGCTCACAACCACCTGTGACTTCAGCTTCTAGAGAATCTAACACTTCTGTCCTCTGTGAGCATCTGCACTCATGTGCACATAAAAACAATAGTCACACCATACATGCAGATAATTTAAGAGAGTTCAAGGCCAACCTGAGTTACATGAGACCCTCTCCCAAAACAAGAACCAAAAGGAAATAAAATTTCAATACATGTGCAAGTATATTAAGCAAACTGTAAGTAACAGTAAATGTTCCTGCTGATGAGGAGGACTTGGGTATATAGGTCAGCAGGAGAGCAAGGCTCAGTCACCACTACTCAGTAAAAACAAAATAAGAAAATAGGGGCTGGAGAGATGGCTCAGCGGTTAAGAGCACCGTCTGCTCTTCCAGAGGACCTGGGTTCAATTCCCAGCACCCACATGGCAGCTAACAACTGTCTGTAGTTCCAGTTCCAGGAAAACACCAAGGCAAATAAATAAATAAATAAAGTTTAAAAAAAAAAAAAAACAAGAAAATAATTTCCTATGATAAAAGGAGAAGAATGACTAGCAGAGGCTAAGTATTAGCCATTACTTTTCACAGGGTGATCTAGTGGGTCTCTCTGAAGATGGCAGCCGAAGTGGGACCTGACAGAGAGAGAGAATTAGAGCAGAGGACAGTCCACCACCTTTGTGAGGGGAGTGGCTGACTGCCCCACCTCCATCCTCAGAACAACAGTGCAGACTGCAGAGGATGCAGAGGAGTCTGAAGGACCAACTGCAAGACTGTCTAAGTGCAGCCCCATAATGCTTCTATATTATTGCAATAACCAAATATACAACAGTTTGGCATGCTGGCCCCTGGACTAGCAGAAGTTAGTCAGGCTGCCTGAAGTTCCGGCCATGCTACCACTGGGTCACACGTTGGAAACTGTCCCAGAGATAGATGGTTTCCCCAACTTCTAGCTTCGTATGGTTAAGTACACGCCACCCTACCCCCAAATTCCTGCAGGCCTGTTCTATCAGCAGCCCAAAGCATTCCCTTACAGGAAGGAGCTCACCTACCTCTACCAAGAGGCCAACAGTGCAAGCCGGAAGTGTGAGTACTGTCAGGATGGTGGCCTTCTTGCCCACTGAGAGAGAGCTTAGAGAACTTCCCTGGGCCTCTTTTCTTTCTATCCACTAGCAGACTGTGTCGGCACAGAAAACAGAAGGCGAGAGTCCCGTCTGGGAGCAGCTCACACCCACAGCAGCCCACACTAGGTTAACTAGGTGCTGAAATGAAGAGCCGATCAGCACTGGATAGTTTTATGTCAACTTGACACAAGCGAGAGTCAGAGAGGAAGGAACCTCACTTGAGGAAATGCCTCCATGAGATCCAGCTGTGAGGCACTTTCTCAATTAGGGATCAATGAGGGGAGGACCCAGGCCATTGTGGGTGAGGTCATCTTTAGGATGCTGGTCCTGGATTTTCTAAGAAAACAGGCTGAGCAAGCCAGTAAGCAGCCCCCCTCCATGGCCTCTGCATCAGCTCCTGCCTCCAGGTTCCTGCCCTGTTTGAGTTCCCATCCTGAATCCCTTTGGTGATAACCAGCAATGTAAAAGTGTAAGCCAAATAAATCCTTTCATCCCTAACTTGCTTTTTGGTCATAGTGTTTCATCACACAATAGTAATCCTAAGACACAGGCCAAACTGTCACAAGAATCTAGAGACCATAGATAACCATAATTCCATGAGGACCAAGCTTCTTGTAATATATGTCTTCCCTATTCATGGTCACGTCTCAGACCACCCCTCTCTGTTCTTGCTAAAAAAATATGTTCCACTGTGCTCCTAGTCCTTCTTCTTGTGTTTCACCATCTGTTAGACAGGGCACTAGTATCAGAAAACCAACTTATTCACAGAAGGGCCATTGTGTGCTAGGCTTTGCTGTGGATGTCCAAAGCCATGCGGTGACCAGCCACTTACCTTCTCCCCAGGACCCCTGTCCTTGTACTGGTTTGAACAAGAAATGTGTATACACAGGGCTGGAGAGATGGCTCAGCAGTTAAGAGCACTGGCTGCCCTTCCAAAGGACCCATGTTCAATTCCCAGCACCTACATGGCAGCTCACACCTGTCTGTGAGCTTTGGGTTTTTTTTAAATATTTATTTATTTATTATGTATACAGTGTACAGAAGAGGGATCTCATAGATGGTTGTGAGCCACCATGTGGTTGCTGGGGAATTGAATTGAACTTAGATCCTCTGGAGGAACAGTCGGTGCTCTTAACCTCTGAGCCATCTCTCCAGCCCTCACACCTGTCTGTAACTTCACTTCCAGGGCTTCTGACACCCTCACCCAGATATACATGCAAAAGGCCAATTAAACATAAAATCAAAATAATTTTTTTTTTTTTGCGCGCGCGCACACACACACACAAGGCTCATGTATTCGAACACTTGGTCCCTGGTTGCAGTGCTGTTTGGGAGAGACTTTGGAATCTTTGGGAGGGAAAGCATGGCCAGAAGATCACGTGGGGTGGGCTTTGAGGGTCTGCAGCCTCCCACCTCCTGCTCTCACACACACCATGCCTACCCTGCCACGAGTCTCTACCTGAACCTGTAAGCTTTTGTTCTCAAGGTTGCTCCTGGCCATAATATGTTATCACAGCCTATTACCTAGGACAGTACCTACAACACTTAAAGACAGTGAGTGATGCCAGGCATGGTAGCACTCACCTTTAACCTCAGCCTTCAGGGGTCATCAGAATGGCTTCCCCTGTGTCACTCGGTACAATGAACCAATTTTTCCCCATCCACCCCTTCCTGCTTTTACTTTTTTAAATATATGTTTGTTGTGTGTGGTGATCATGTACGATGTATGTACACATGAGTGTGCTCATGTGATGTAGAGGGCAGAGGTGAGTGCCATGTATTCTCCTCAACCATTCTATAACCTACCTTTTGAAACAGGGTTTGTTTGCCACTGGACCTAGACCTTGCTGATTTGGCTAAACTGGCTGGCCAGATATCTTCCTGTCTCCACCACCCCAGCAGTGGAATTACAGCCTATTAAAAATCACTCTTTCCTCAGGCAGGCCACCAAAGGACATCCACCATAGAGCTTTTGACACCTCAGCTTTCCAGCCCTGGTCATGTTCAAGAATGGGTCCCTGACCCACATGGCCATTCTTTGAAGTACCAAAAATGTCAAGGACTTGGCCAGCTTTGACTTACATCCATCATGCCTGAAAAGCCATCAAGGCAGATGCCTGAAATACAGGTAATATCCCTACATGTTCTATGAATTGAAAACATATGTGCATACATAAAATCCTAGTTAGGGACCATCCAGGTAGCTGTCAGCCTCCACAGTAAGCTGCACAGCAGGAGCCAGTACTGTTGTCTATGGCCCCTGGACCTAGAATGTGCCCAGCTGCTGTACATGTTCCCCTGCCTAAGAGGGCTTGAGGCCCTACCTGGGACACCTCTGCAGGAAATAAGTCTTTTCTAGACTGATTCATCCTCTCTCTCTCCAGACTGGCACACTGGATTTCAGAAACAGGAAGCAGGCACCTGCCATTCCATCTCTCTCTCCCACTGCCCAGCTAGAGAAGACCTCAGTGGGCTTCAACGGAACAAAGGAGCACTGTTCTGGGTCAGAATCCTTAAAGGAATGTACTGCTTAACCGTGTTAATGTTTTCTCATGCTACAGTGGCCCAAGGCTTGACTCTGCAGCCTTCCTCAGCCTCATATAAAAAGGAGAGATGACTTCTCACTGACTTGACAACCTCAGCTGACAGACAGTGCTACCATGAAGTTTAACAACCTCAGTCACTACAATGTCATTAGCATCAGAAAAATCATTGCTTTTTTCACAATGCCTGGAATAGAATCCAGGGCCTTGAGCACACCAGGAAACTACTCTTCACTGAGCTACATCTGAGCCCTGACAACACAGTTTATTCTCACCCTCCACGGTGCAAAAACGCATACACTTAGGACCGGAACCATCTGCACAGGCCCAAAGCTGCAAAGCCAATTCTTGCAGCATCCTATGTGGCCCTTGTGTGAGGTGTCTGGTGCAGACCTACATTCTTTCTGCTAGTTGAAGTTCATTCATGTCTCTCAGACAACCCATGGAGAGTAAACCATGTGACAGGCACACACTGACCAACTATGTCTAAATGCTTAAGGCTTGGCTTTTTTTTTTTAAACAGACTACAGATTATCAGCATTTTTCACTACTGTTGTCAGCCTACATAAAAGTGACCATATGACTCACAGTCACCTGTCACTCTAGCTCCAGGGGACCACGTCCTCTTCTGGCCCTAACTCCCACACTCAAAACCCAGGTAAGTCTTTTTTGTTTGGGGTTGGTTTTTTTCAAACAGGGTTTCTCTGTAGCAGCTTTGGCTATCCTGGAACTCCCTCTGTAGAGCAGGCTGGCCTCAAACTCACAGAGATCCCCCTGCCTTTGAGTCCTGAGTGCTGGGATTAAATTGTGTGCCACCATGCCCAGCACCTATATCAATCTTGTAAATCAGGGTATACTGTATCATTAGGTACACTGGTCATGGCCATTAGTAACTAACTGCAGTTAGTTCTCTTAACTTACTATAATCAAGTTCTGTAAAAACATCCTATCTTGGGGGCTGGAGATGGCTGAGAAGTTAAGAGAACTCCGTGCTCTTGCAGAGAACCTGGGTCAGTTCACAGAACCCACATGGCAGCTCACATAATTTGTAACTCTAGTTCCATGGGCCCCAGCACCCTCTTCTAGCCTTAGTGGACTCTACACACACGTGATACACATACAGACAAGCATATACACACACATACACATAAATAAAAATAAACAAAAAAAATTTAAACTCCATAAATATCCAATGAGTTACTTTTCACCTCTAGACCATTTTGCCTACTGACCAATGCACAGCCTTGTTTCAAGTGTGTTTCTGTTTAAACACATCTTACTGAATATCTGTGGACTCATTAACGTGGAATTCACAGCTCCCAGCTCTGCCAGGCACCCGTAACCTCATCTTCCTTACGCTCAGGGCACACCAGTCTCCCTAGCTAAAGGATCTGAAGCATCTTCACCATCACACTTGGAGGCCGTTTGAAACAAGTCACCCAAAAAAAGCATGAAAATGGATAAACAAACAAACAACACAGTACTTACACCAGTGCCCACACACAGTATGAGCACTAAAATAAGCCTGAGCATCACCCTGCTGAACCTCCTTTAGGAAGTGTGCATGAAGGGACTCAAACCTGCCCAGCCTCCACCCCAGTGAAAACTCTGCTGCAATAGTCAGTCACAGGCTTCAGTGAATGGGCAAATGTGTAAATGTGAATAATGGCAACTGACCAGATCCCATTCGCAAACAAAAGATGTAAGATACACAAAAGAGTTCTGAAAGGTTTTCCTCCCTTGCCAAAAAACATTAAACTATATCCCACATAGATTTCCGCCTCCTACCCCTGGTGTCCACTTCTTTACTTTCCTTCTTGGCAGTATGTGCCTTCCAGGTCTGGCAACTCTGCCCAAGTTTCTTGTCATTGCTATTTGTTCTTTAGGTGGAAAAACCCTGCCAACCAGCTGGCAGCATTCACCTTAATTCACCCAGTCGTCTATCAAACTCCAACTGGTCGTCTGTATTAATTCTAGAAAGGTTCCTTCTTAGAACCATGAATGACCCTTGGCTAACATTGGAGATGGCTTTTTGTTTGTTTTATTTTTTAAGATAGGGTCTCCTTTACCCTGGTTGCCTAGAACTTGACATGTAGCCCGGAGGATAGCTCTCTGACACATGCTGGGATTACAGGTGCATGCTACTACAACAAGCCTCAGAAAGTTCTTAAACTTTTTTCTTTCTCCAGTTTCTCCTATCTCCAACACCTTATCTCAGGCAATAAAAAACCTGCCACTGAAAATCAACATTGTCCTCAATTCTCTTACATTTCCCAGGTGTTTGGCTTCTGTTATCAGAACTTTCAACTAACAATATTTTATAAAATCATTTTCAAAGTTCCGAGAAAACTTTTCACATTTGGGTATCTTCCTGTCTCCTAAGTGAATTGTTTTGGGAATAGTCTCTCACTGAATATAGAACCCCTTTTGTCTAGATCACAAAAGAGGATATGTGATCAACTAGCATTGGAGTTATATACGGTTGTGAGCTGCCATGTGGGTATAGGGAGCTGTTCCCAGTCCTCTGCAAGAGCAGCCAGCACTCTTAACTGCTGAGCCGTCTCTCGGGTCCCTCTACCCAGCTTTTAAACCGGTACTGGGGATCTGAACTCAGGCTCTCATGCTTCTTCTCGTATGACTTCATCCCCCTGACCATTCCCAGCCCCGGCTTTGTTGCTTGTCTATTCTATTTTATTTTTAAGGGTTGTGTAGAAAATCTACAGACATGTTGACACCTTAGGAGACACAATGACTTTGCTGTGGGGTTGTTTGGGCAGTCACCAGAGGTGGGTAACAAGGCAGAAGGCTCCAGAAGGCCTAGAACTTTCCATTACAGACCATTTAAAGGTGACAGTTTTACTTTCAGAGCTACTTCTGCACGAAGTGTTGAAATCTTCAAGTCACTGCAAAGTCAGCAGGGGAACCAGCATCAAGGACCATGTTTAAGAAATGTTTCCATCTCTTCAGAGGCTTTTCCAAACCTGACACAAAATCTGCTGGAAGTACATTATTCTCCTGGAATTCTGGAAACTCTCTGGTGTACTGGAATAGAGTGTCAATCTCTCACAAAAGAAAATAAAATGCACTGCAGGGATGACTCAGTGGTTAAGAGCATGGGCTGCTTTTGCCAAGGACCTGATTCACGGTGGCTCACAAACATCTGCAAGGCCAGTTCCAGCAGATATGAAGCCATCTCCTGGCCTCCCCAACACTGCAGGCATGTAGTATACATACATACACATGCAGGTAAACCATCCAAACATATCAAATAAATCTTTAAAATTTTTAGTTAAAAAATAAAATGAAATATTATATCATCTGGGATATTTAGATTTATCTAGAATGGAAACAATAAATGACAGGACTCAACTCAAGTCTCCAGACACAATGAGCTGAAGCTGTTTTTACTACAACATTCAGTCTTGGAATGAACTATCTTGAACTATCTTAATTGTATTGTGTTTTGGTCAATACAAAAGTTAGTTCACATTCTCTCTTCCAAATGGAAAACAAAGGCAGAGGGACCTGAAGTGTTCAACACTCACAAGTAGCAAGATAAATGATCCTGCAATAAAATTAGCGTTAAAACTCAAAATATGATAGGGTGTAGTGGTGCATACCTTTTGTCCCAGCACCCCTGAGACAGAGAGAGGCAGGAGGATCTTTGACTTTGAGGCCAGTCTAGTCTGCAAAGCAATTCCAGGACAGCCAGGGATACACAGAGAAACCCTGTCTTAAGAAACTAACCAGCCAAATAAACAAATAAATAAAAATAAAACATAAAGCTAGGGAGACAGCTTCTCAGACAAATGTAACTGTAACTAGAACCTCCCCCCACCCCCCACCCCCAACAGGGGCTTTATAAACTATGTTGGGTAGAAGAATCTTCTGAGGAAAGTACCCCATAAAGCCATCATTTAGAGGGAGAGAGGGAGAAACAGAATCTTGCTAGAAGGCACTACCAGCTCTGACTCTGCGCCGCCCAGCCCTTAGGTCTCCATACGTCCCACTCTTTGGGCCTCCTGGGCATGCGCGGGCTCCTAATTAGCTGCTGCAGGGAACAATGAGCACAGACTGAAGAAGGGGTAAAGTTTGGCACGCCAGAAAGGTATGCAAAACTGACCTTCAAATCCTAAATCGCAAATGAACCTGTATTGTTTTTTAACCTTGTTTCTAGAAGAAAACAACAGGCCCCTACTTTCTTGAATTTAAAAAAAAAAAAAAAAATCAAAACTCCACAGCCAGGATGGTAGTAGCTTTTAAATCGAGGGCTCTGCTGGACGCAGTGGCTCACGCCTCTAGTCCTTGAGGCAGAAGCAGGTGGATCTCTTTGGGTTTGAGGCCAGCCCGGTCCACAAAGAGAGTTCCAGACCAGCCAGAACTACAAAAAGAGATCCTGTCTCAAAAAGAAAGAAAAAAAAAAAAAATTAAAGCGAGTTCTGATAAACACTCCAAGACCGCCCACCTCCTGCACACCAGACTGCTGGTTCTTATTAACCAAAGGAGGAAACACAAGGAACAGACAAACGGGATCAACGATCAAAGTGAAACCGACTTTTTAATCATCACGTTGAAACCGACAAACGCAAAGCCAGGAAAGCGCTAATGACGAGGCCGCCCCAGCAAGTCCTGTCATCTTCGCCTAAGACCTCAATGTCTCCGTGTGATGAATTCAAGACTGTTGAGCAAAGCAAAACAAAACCCAAAAAAAGGCAAAGACCAGAGCTTTCCGGGGAGGCCTTAAGCAGTCCAGGAAGGGCGCGCAGCCCTGTTCTGAGCAGGGGGCAGGAAGTGTGAGGAAGGAGCCGGTTCCCGCAGCCCAGAAGCGGCGCGGTCGGGACCCAGCGGGTGCCTAGCTTCGGGGCCTGTGCAGGCGCCTGGGACACGGGTGAGCTGGAGCTGGACCGACCCGCGAGCACGAACAGCCACTCGCAGTCTGCAGCGAGTCCCGGTCTCCTAAGATCGCCGGACCTCGGCCTGGATTCCCCGCACTCACCGCTTGCGCGCCTCGGGCTGGCCGGGCCCCGCCGGGGGCGCAGGGGGCGGGGGCGGGGCACGCTCAGGAGCGCGCGGACTCGGGAACGCGCTCCTCTCCTCCGGGTTCTCCAACACGCGCGCACACTCGGGAGCGCGAGGAATCCCTGGAATGAGGCGCAGCCCGCCTGCGCCCGGTCTCCTCCAGGCCGGCATAGCCACGCCCTACGCACGCCCAGGGCACGCCCCTCGGGCTGGGCAGGTGGGGCCGCACCCAGGTGAGCCCGCGGGGCCGCGCGGCACGGCCACGAGCGGCGCGTACCCTCCGGCGCAGCGCGCTCAGACTCCGGAGCTTTGGCCCGGAACGTCGCTGGGGACCCGATGCTTCCCCGCGCTGCTTCTGCGGGGCAGGGCACGTGGACATGGCGTTCCTCAGCATCCTCACGCGCCACGCCCCCGAACCCCACGGACGCACCTTCCTGGCACACGCGTGAAGACCTGCGGGCACTCTGGTGCGTGTCCAGGTACCCAGGTGTCCGCCGCCACCAGCCAACGCGCGTCCCCACCGTCCCGCCACGCTCCGTGCCTGTCTCCCCGTAATCTGCCCGCTCAGTCGGCCACGCGGTGCACCCCACACCGAACCGCCTCCCTGCAGCCGGGGGGGGGGCAGACGCGGTGGTAGCCTCTAAGGAGTCTAGGCTCTGCGTTCGTACCACGCGGCCGTAGTTCCGTGGGTCGCAACTCGCATCCTCACCCCTTAGCCACTAAACCCCACGCCCAAAGCCACTGGAACGCGACGGTCCGACAGCCGCACGTACCTGAAGGCACAGATCGGTCGCGCAAGCTTGGGAGGTGGGGACCCGCGGTGCCACAGAATCAGAAGAGCAGCTTCTTCGGATCAAAACACTCCCAGCCGGCTGGGTTCCCTCCCATTCCAGCACTCCACGCGCGCGCACACGCGCCCACACTCACGCGCGGCCTCCGCACCCCCTAGCTGCGAAGAGGAAACACAGGAAAACCTGAGCCGCGGACAGGGCGCTCGGGGCGCGCGCAGCACTTTGCTGCGCTCGGCAAACTCGGGTTGCCACCATCCACCTCTGCAGTGGGACGGGCAGGGGCGGGGGAGGAGAAGAACGCTTCCCATTGGTGCAGGCGCTGGCGAGGGCACGTGACCCGGAGAAGGCCAAGCCTGGCTTTAATTTTTAGCTGTCATTCTCGGGAGCTGTTTGAGGTGGGGGAGATGGACACGCCCCCTGCCCAGCAGCCCTGGGCCCTTCATTGTTTTTCTCATACTGCCACAATTAAGGAAAACATTTGCTTAGCATAACCAGCCGCTAACTTCATAAAACAGGCAGAAGCTGGACTTCTGGCTGGTTTTACCACAGCTCCACCTGCTTGCCTTCTGGCTGTCCTCGAACCTTTGTCTCTAGGAAGCCCCTCCCCTCCTTCCTCACGCACACTACACCACACAACAGTCTTGTTTAGTTTTTTGTCCACTTACACAAGCTAGAGTCGTTTGAGGAAAAGGAACCTCAACTGAGAAAATGCCTCCATTGTATAGCCTGTGGGCAAGCCATTGGGGATATTTTTTTAATTAGTGATTGGTGTGGGAGAGCCCAGCTTACTGTGGGTGGGGACACCCTGGGCAGGTGGTCTTGGGTGGTACAAGCTGAGCAACCCTTGGGGAGCAAGCCAGTAAGCAGCATTCCTCCATGGCATCTGCTTCAGTCACTGCTCTGCCTTCCCTACAAACTGTAAGCTGAACTCTTTCCTCCTGGAGATGCTTTTGGTCAAGGTGTTTACCACAGCACAGAAGTCATATTAGACAATAACGATCCAGATCACAAGGACTTTCCCTGGGAGAGGGCTACAAGATGTCTTACTTCAGCATTGGAAAGAAAAAATTGTTTTCCGAATCTCAAGCTGCTTTCCCTTCTGTTATTGGGTCATTTGGCATTCCCAGAATGTCACCCCTATGAATAACAATAGATGTCAGAGCTGCTCATTTTACAAAACAGGTTCTCTGGGGGCTTGTGGCCCCTTGTGAAGTACACAGGCACTGAATGAGAAGATCTAAGTGTGGCCCACCCTGGAGGTCTTAGTTCCTCCTTTAAAATCCATGGACAAGGATCAACAAAAGGCTAGAGAGATGGCTCAACAGATAAGGAGATTGACTAATATTGCAGAGGACCCCAATTCTATTCCCAGTACCCAGGTCAGAGGCTCACAACTGTCCCTAACTCCAGCTCCAGGATACCTGGTGTCCTCTTCTGGACTCTGGAGACACCTGCACTCACATGTACATACATACATACATACATAACTTAAAAATAAAAATCTTGAAAAAAATTGTGGATCAGTGTTAATAAGGCTCCAAATTTTCTGATTGTGTGTGTGTGTGTGTGTGTGTAAGCGTGTGTAAGTGTGTGTAAGCATGAGTATGAAGATCAGAATTCATAGGAGTTGGTTTGCTCCTTTAACCATGTGGCCCCAGGATAGTACTTAGGTTTCAGACAACTGCAGGCATCCTTACTCTCTGAGATATCTCTCCAGCCTCACAATGATGTTTTAAAACTTAGACTCTATTTTAGTTCACCCAATCTTAAGAGTGGATAAAGGAAGTGTGCAAAATACACAAATAGGGAATGGGGACAGACAAGGGACAGTTTGGACAGGCACTAAGAAGGTGGCAAAAAGGAAAGAGATTGAGATTTGAATCCCAGCACAGCCTTATTCCATGAAGGGCTCTGGCGTGTTACTTCTTTCTCAGGGGGGTGGAGGGGGGCAGTGAAGTTCCAGCTCTTGACTTTTCTGGAACTCAGAGCTGCTTGGCCCTTTATAAACACACAGAACTTGATCACAGAGGGCTAGGGAAGAAATTTGCTCAGGAAACACATGAACAGTAATAACAAGTACACACAGCTGCACATCTGAGACACTGGCCTCTGGTTGACAACAGGACCCACATATCATTATCTCATTCGATCTTTCTGACAACATTGGCACTCATTGGCTGCTAAGTGATTTTTGTTTGGGGTCAGTGCAGAGGTCTAAAAACTGCCTCTTTAATTTTCATCACTGCCTAGACAGACCCTTGCTCTGTAGATAAATCATGGGGAGCAAGGGTTTTTCTCATGGATGTGACCAGTCTTTGACCTTGGCAGGGCTTGATCTCACTCCTTGCCTTACATTAGCAGGAGCAAACTTAACTCTGGCATCGTCCAATACCATGTGAAGTCTGGCTGTTTCCACTGTGTTTGTGTAAACAGATGAGTAGAAAACACAGGGTGGGGGATGCTGTAAGGAACAGGATTAGAACCAAAACTCATGTGATTGGTGCATCAGTCTGACAGTGCGAAATGGATCCAGGCATTACATGACACACTCAGGCACCTGGCAAAGTACCTTATATGTGATGCTAAAAATAAAAAGCAGTTTTAGGAGGAGATATACATATGTATATGTATTACATATGGTAAATATGTAATATAAACTTTTTTTAGGTTTGAAGCACAGTGTGGTGGTAGACACCTATATTCTGAGCTATTCTGGAGACTGAAGCAGGAGGCTGTTTAAGTGGAAGAATTCATTGCCAGCCTGGATGACACAGCAAGACCCATTTTTATGAACAAGAACAAGATAGATTGGTAATTTATTGTTGTGTTGGCTTGGTTTGGTTTTTGAGTCTTTGAGACAGGGTTTCTCTGTGTATAGCCCTGGCTGTCCTAGAACTTGCTTTGTAGACCAGACTGGCCTCAAACTCAGAAATCTGCCTGCCTTTGCCTCCTGAGTGCTGGGATTACAGGTATGCACCACCTCTGCCCAGCTTCATCACATTTTTTTTAACATCTAAGAAACTCAAGAAAAATATTGGGGAGGGGGAAGATAAGTGAATCTTACCTACATAGCCCACTGAATAAGTGAACATTGGCTTATACATACATAAATGATGAAAATGTATTTCAAATATATTTTAAAGCAAAGAATTCACAAATTACTAATTTGTTTTTTAAAAATAGTTATAAATGGCACAAGCCTTTAATTCCAGCACTCGGGAGACAGAGGCAGATGTATCTCTGTGAGTTCAAGGCCAACCTGGTCTACAAGAATTCTAGGACAACCAGAGATACAAAGAAAAACCCTATCTTAAAAACAAAATAGCTATAAGTAATTAAGGAAATGAGTACCTGGAAGTGAGGAAGAGATAAGCTGGCCTGGTTTGATCCTCTTAGAGTCCCATGAAAGGTCCTGGGAGAATGGATACTGTGAGGAAGCATCATGTAGGATGTATCCTGTCTTGGGCGCTTTTAAACTGTGTTCAAAACTTAGGCATTAAAAATTAAAATAGAGGCTGGAGAGACAGCTCAGAGGCTCAGAGCTCTCTTGGAGGAACTGGGTTCAATCCCCAACACCCATATGATGGCTCACAACCATCTGTAACTCCAGTTCTAGGAATCTGATATCTTCTTTTGGTCTATATGGATACTGTATGCACATGGTACACAAACATATACACAAGCAAAGCACTTATACACCTGAAATAAAGAAGTTTTAAACATTTTTTAATATTTATTTTTATTTTATTTGAATTGGTATTTTGCCTGCATGTGTAACTGTGTAAGGGTGTCAGATCTTGGAATTACAGACAGTTGTTAGCTGCCATGTGGATGCTGGGAATCGAACTCAGGTCCTCCAGGAGAACAGTCAGTGCTCTTAACCACTGAGCCATCTCTCCAGCCCCTAAAGCATTTTAATTAAAAGAAATAAGGGGGCTGGAGAGATGGCTCAGTGGTTAAGAGCACCATCTGCTCTTCCAGAGGACCCGGGTTCGATTCCCAGCACCCACATGGCAGCTAACAACTGTCTGTAGTTCCAGTTCCAGGCAAACACCAAGGCAAATAAATAAATAAAGTTTAAAAAAAAAAAAAAAAAAAAAAAAAAAAAAAAGAAAGAAAGAAATAAGAACACACACAGGACCTGAGGACACTGTGTGGACCAGCTCTGTGCCTCTCTGTACCACAAGGTGTTTTCTGATTTTCTTGTCCCTCTGTTTGTGACCTCCTGATCTCCTGTAATCCTAACACTTGAAGATCTGTGGGGTGGAGGCTGGAGCATCAGGAGTTCAAGGTCATTCTCAGCTACCCCCAACAGAGGGGTTTTCCCAACATCTTCATTTAACTTGGGAAAAAGACTAAACAAAAATATTTGCTTCCAGGTACAGAATCTTACAAAGAAAGAGATGCACAAAGGGAACTTCCTGTTTCCAAATATGAAACCTTCAGTGGAGGGTTTGCAACCAAAACCGTATTAAGAAGAGGGCCTTGGATCCCCTGGGACTGAAGTTACAGACAATTCTGGGCGTCCGTTTGGGTTCAGCCTAGGTTCAGGTTGTCTGGAAGGGTAGTGAGTGCTCTTAACTTTAGCCTCACAGATTAGTTTTGTTTTCCTGTAACTCAAATACATACAGCATAAAACCAAGAGAAAATCCTATAGGCTTTCAGCTTTTAAAGGCCCATAAAATACAAACATATTTACAAGCAAAGCTACCAGTCTTCGGTGCCGATCCAACATGGCAGATGCCTTTGTTGTAAGAAGCATAAAGAGAGCCAATGAGCTAGCCTCTTGTGGGTTTTGTTTTTTGGAGGGAAAGGATGTTTGTTGTTGTTGTTTTGTTGTTTGTGACAAGGTCTATGTAACCCTGGCTCTCCTAGAACTCTCTATGTAGACTAGGCTAGCCTCAAACTCACAGAGAACAGCATGCCTCTGCCTCCAGAGTGTTGAGATTGAAGGCCTGTGCCATCAAGCCCTACTAGGTTTATGTATTTATTTTTATTACTGTGGGGGTCCTCACTAACTTAACTCATCAATTTTTCATTCCCATTCAGGCTCCTGTGAACACATTATGCATCCTTGTGTAAATTTGACCTTAGGGCACTTCCTGTCTTCAGGGTATCATCATACAAAAAGCCCGCTGGGTTCTTTGGTCATTTAGCTACAGCTGTTTTGATTGCTCAGCATGGGTCTGTGGGATAGCTCAGTGAGTAAAAGTCCATGTGACAACCTGAGTTTGAGCCCCTGGGACCGATGTAAAGGCGGAAAGAAAGAACAAACCCCACAAGGTGGTCTTATGACCTCTATACACATGCTTTGGAATATGCAACCCCCCCCTACAATAACAATAAAAATAAAACACATTTTGTAACTGCCCAGCCTGTGCCATTACAAATGCCAGGCTTGAAATCAGCCAGAGGCTATGTCTACCTGAACTGGTATTTACCTATATCCAATCTTTAAATATAAATATAAAAATTTCTAAATTGAGAGGCTGGTGAGGTTACTCAGTAGTTAAGAAGATTGACTACTTTTCCAGAGGACCTGGGGATCCCAGAACCCACATGGTGGCTCACAACTGTCTGTAACTCAGTTTCAGGGGACCCGATATCCTCTTCTAAGCTATGGGGAACATTGTATGTATATGGTGCACAGACAAATATTAATACATATAAAATAAACATAAATAGATCTTTAAAAATGCTAAAATGAAAGGCTTCCCCAGGCAGTTCATAAATTCCCATGAATGTACTTATTAGCCCCAATTTTAGAAACCATGACAAAGAAATTAGATAAGCTAACCCTGGTTTTAAAGCCTAGCACCACTCTTGTCTTAGGATCTTTTTTTTTTTTCTTCTCTATTGTCTTAGAATCTTAAGCAAGGTACTTACCAAACTCCTGCATCTTAATTACCTCCCCTAGAAAATGGAATCATAATATCAAATTTGTAGGATGTCATATTAAGCAAGACAAAGTTAGCAGGCACGGTTGTGTCCACTTTTATTACTCAGGAGACAGAGGCAGGTAGATCTCTGAGTTCAAGGCCAGCCTTGTCTATATAGCTAATTCCAGGTCATCTAGGGCTAATAGTGACACATACATATTTTGAAGAAATGTCAAGCCTCAAGTGCTTCACTATGGTCATAGAAAATATATCATTG
>PVIH01005198.1:83098-111153 GCA_004025045.1 Sigmodon hispidus
AAAAAAAAAAAAAAAAAAAAAAAAAAAAAAAAAAAAAAAAAAAAAAAAAAAAAAAAAAAAAAAAAAAAAAAAAAAAAAAAAAAAAAAAAAAAAAAAAAAAAAAAAAAAAAAAAAAAAAAAAAAAAAAAGAAAATATATCATTGTACTCATGGTGATGAGCTAAGATGCTCACACGGCAAGCTTACAGATGAACACATGTAGTTGGTTGTGGTGATGAACACCTGTAATCATAGCTCTTGAGGGACGAAGACAGGAGTATTGCCATGAATTCAAAACTAGCCTAGACTACACAGAGAGTTCCAGGCTAGCCTGACTTTCAAGGAGAGACCCTGTCTGAAGATACATGTCGGGGATGGAAAAACCTATGAAAGATGGTGGAAACTGGAACATTGATGACCCTGTAAGGCCACTGCCTTACTCTCTCCCCAGACTTTAGACTACATGAGACTCAAGTTGATCCATTTCATTCTGGAATCTGTTTTGGTTTTCACCCAGAGCTGACAATGCAGCCTCTCTGACAGGTAGGAAAGCCTGCCTTATTTCTCTTCCAATCTCTGGTGTCTGGCACAGAGTTTGGCTTCTTGCAGATGCTTACAAAATGTCTGTGGAAGGATGACAGAAAGAACCCTTCCCGGTTATTTCTGCTGCCGGAAGAATCCAGGCTAGTACATGGAACCTGAAACTCCTTTCCTAGAAAATCTGGGAAAGTATACAAGGCAAAAAAAAAAAAAAAAAAAAAAAAAAGCCGGGGTTGGGGGAGGGAAGTAATATTTTAAATTTAAATGTCATACTTGTAAGTCAGGCCAGGATAATATTATCCTAGCATTGGACAGAAAATAGATGTTGAATGAAGACATGTGTCATGCCTGAGAAAATTCCTCAACAGTTGCCCACAGCCCTTAAAATAAAACCCTAGATTCCTAGTGGTTTTGGCTCCTTACTGCTACCCCACACATACACTTTAAAAAATAATGGAGGCAATTTTAGATTCACAGATACTTATGATAAGTAATATAGCAGGAGATCCCATATACCTTCCTCCAGGGCCCCCAGGGTACCATTTTCTTACAACTGCAACACTGACATTGACTCAAGAGCCTGGGAGGTCTAAGCCTGGGCATTGGCATTGTGGGACTGATCTCTGCTTCCAAGATGGCGCCTGGTGCTTTGTCCTCATCTGGTAGCAGGCAGGAGAGCATATTCTCAAGTCCTTTTATAAAGGGCCCTATCTTACTTTTCTCTTGCTGTGATAAAACACTGACTGAGCTTAAGTTTAAGGGAGAAATGGTTTATTCTGGTTCATGATTCCAGGCTTTGATCCATAATGGTAAGGAAGTCAAGACAGTTTAAAGCATCTGGTCATGGCTCATCCACAATCAGGGAGCAGTGAGGATAAATACTGCTGCACAGCTCCTTTCCTCTACTTAGCAGTCCCAGATCCCAGCCAGAGGGATGGTGCCACCCACAGTGGCAGGTCTTCCCAGCTCAATTCATGCAATCAAGGTAATCCCCACAGGCATGCCTGCCCAGAGGCCTATCTCCCTGGTCATCCCAGATTGTCAATGACTAATACTCATTACCAACAGTACCTAATCCCATGGGAGAAGGGTCTGAATTGCCCCCAGGAAGGCTTCACCTTTTAATTTCATCATTGTGGTGGTTAAGTTTCACTGGATGCACACATGTGCCAACCACATCTGTGCATGTATATGTGTATATGTTCGATTCTAAGCATCATAATTTGTGTGTAGGTCCACATGTGTGTGGCTCCCCACTTGAGACATAGGATGGTTCTATACCTCAAGGATTTCTGATGTGTCTTTATGTTGTTTCTTTGTTTTTGTGACAGGGTTCCACTATGTAGCCTTAGCTGTCCTGGAACTCACTATATAGACCAGGCTGGCCTGAAACTCACAGAGATCCACCCGCCTTTGCATCCTAAATGCTGAGATTAAAGACCAGCCCCCCACCATGGGACACTTTTTGTTACCATGCTGTCTTCCCTATAGCCTCCCATCAATCACTGACCCTTAGAACACACCACTATATGCTCCATTTCTAAAATGTTGTCCTCTCAAAATGTTATATAAGTGGATGGGGACAGTTTGGGGGGATTTTCTTTCTTCTCTCTGTGTAATTTGCTGGCAGTTACATGTATCATTAGTCAGTTCATCTTCTTGTTGGGTGAGACTCTGTAGTGTAGACAGACCAGTTTTATGGACAGACCTCAGGACTCATCTTGGTTTTAAGTGACACACCAAAACCAGCAACAAACAAATGAATGTAAATGTTCATCTTCATTGTAAACCTGGCATTTAGAATCACCATGGAAACACCCCTTTGGATGTGTCTATGGGAGCATTTCTAGGAAGATTTAAGTGCGATGGAAAGAGCCATCCTGAATGTGGACAGCACTGTCTCCTAGGCTGGGTTCCCAGGACTGAGCAGCATTATCCCTCTGTTTCCTGACTGGGGACACAATGTGACCTGCTGTCAAAGCTCCTGCTATACTGCTTTCCCCTCTGTAAGGATTCCTGGCACGGCATGTGGTGAACCCAACATGATTCTAGGTGAGAGAATTCCTGGCATGTAGCAGCCACGTGGTAAAGCCAACATGGCGCCGGCAGAACACGCCCCTAGGCGTGGCTACATAAATCCGTGCCCACTCATTCTCTTAAAAGGAGATGTCATGTGGCAATCTCTCTCTCTCTCTCTCTCTCTCTCTCTCTCTCTCTCTTTCTCTTTCTTCTGCTTCTCTACCCTTGTACTCACCTGGCAACTCTCCTGAATAAACTCTCCTGTGGCCCTGGTAGCGTGCGTGTGTGTGTGTGTGTGTGTGTGTGTGTGTGTGTGTGTGTGTGTGTGTGTGTGTGTGTCTGATCTCACTCGCAAAACCAACACCTGCCATGATAAACTGTACCTTCAAACTGTAAACCAAAAGAACATTCCATCCTTAAGTTGCTTTTGCTAGGATAAAATGAGGAAAGAGGGCTGAAGAGATAGCTCAGTGATTAAGAGCACTTGCTCCTCTTGCATAGGGCCCACCCAAGTTCTGTTCCTAGTACCCATGGTGTGTGGCTCACAGTTGCCTGTAACCCCAGCTCTAAGGGAGCTGATGGCTTCTGAGAACACACATACTCATGTGTACAAACCCTCAAACAGACACAAAGAGAGAAAGAAGAGCAAGAAGAGAGATAATTAATTAAAATTAAAACCCAGTTTAAAGAAAAATGAGAACAGTTATTAATAGCTTGTGCTTTCCATATGTACATATATAACATGTGAGGACACATATATATGAGACATATGATTGCATGTGCTCTACTGCTTTTAAAACACTGCTAGCTAGCTTTTTAATGTTGTGGTGAATACATGTAATAACTTACCAGGAAGAGATGTTTATTTTGGCTTGCAGATGCAGAGATTAAGTGCATGGTCGCTCAGACTTCTTGCCTTGAGCTCATGGAAGCATAGTTATCCTGGAAGGATTACATGCTGGAGAAGACTGTCACCTCATGGCAGCCTTGAAACCAAAAAGAGAAAGGAAGGGCTGGGGTCCCAACATCCCCTTCAAGGGCCTTTCCCATGGGCTGGGGAGATGATGCTGTAGTGTGTCTGTGCAAGTATGAGGGCCTGAGTTCAGATCCTTACACCCACATAAGCCAGACCCAGTAGCTTATGTCTGTAACCCCAATGCTCCTACAGCATGATGGAAGGTAGAGATAGGAGAATTCTAGAAGCTTTCAGTCTGACTAGCCTGGTATTCACAGGATCAAACAACAAAGCGATGCTGTCTCAAATGAGGTAGGAGGCAAAAACTGACTCCAGAGGTTATTCTCTGATCTCCACATGTGTGCTATGATACACACACAACCCTCGCCCTAACACACATTCACACACCTCATGCACGCATGTACACACACACCACACTAAGGACACACCCTAAATGTCCTAACTTCTGATAAAGCTGTACCTCCTAAAGATTCTTCCATTTCCCAGTAACACCACAAAGCAGCAATGAAGCTTGCAGAACATGGCCGCAGGGAGTATCTAAACTGTAACCTGAGCATGGGGGGCGGTACAGGCTGATGACCTCAGCATTCTCAGACAGGAGAAATGCAGCTTCAAGACCACATAGTCAGACTCTGTTCCAGCACCCAAAACTCCCACCCCCAAAAGATTCAAAATGTAGGAAACCCCTTCTCACCTCTCACTGGGCCCTACTACTGAAGCTGGACACCAGACACATTCGCATTCCCACCTGCATCTGCTGGGAGCTCAGTTCTCAGGACAAGGGGTGCAGGGTTTTGTTCAGCAGAGAACAATGGATGTGGGATAAAAGCAATTCCCAGGAGACAGCAGTCCTGCCCTGCTTCTCTGCCTCCCTTTTTTCTCTCTGTCCCAACTACATATTTAATTTCATTTATATTTCTGTTCAATATAAATCAATCCCATAACATAAGAAACATCTACAAATCCAAACATGACCAGACTAATACAATGAATCATTAGAAGCAGATGTGAGACATTCAGATTCCAAGCAACAGGAAGGGAACCCTTAAGACCTCTTGCTACTGCTCCTTTGCATGCTGGCCTTCAAGGACATCAAAAGCTGGTTTTGTTCAGCAGCAGTTAGGGTACTGGAACATTTGTGCACATGGAGTCAAAGACATCACAGACATCCATCTCAAGGAAATGTCCTCTGTACTGTGTTAGCTGTAAAATACTTTCTGGGATGCAGGCTTGAGTCTAGCCCTCTAAAATACCCTTTAGGTTATAATGTTCACAACAGCTCTCTGACTCACACATGGTGACTGAAATCTTAGAGCTTGGATTCACATTCTAGCTCCATAAAGTCACAGACAGTGCCATGAGCTACATGGGAAGTCTTCGGAAGGTACAGAGAGCTCCTGGTGGTAGACACCTGTAATCTTACCGCCTGGGAGGTGGGGACAGAAGAATCAGAAGCTCAAGGCCATTCTCAGCAGCATAGTGATTTGAGTTCAAGGCCAGCCTGAGCTACAAGAGAATTTGTAAATAAAATAGAATAGTAAGATAAAATCCTTTTTGGGGATCTTTCAGGAAAAAAAAAAAAAAAAGATGAAAACCAAGTGTCTTAAGTCTATTTTCTATTGCTTTACCCAAATGTCACAGACATGGTAATTTTATTACAAAAACAATAAAGATTTGGGCTCGGTGGGTAAAATCTTTTCACTAAGTCTAATGATGGAGCTTGATCCCAGTAATCACATCATGAAAGAGAAAAGGCATCTGTACAGACTGTCCTCTGACCTCCACACACATATGCACACAAATCAATAAATCAGTTAGTTTAATTTTTTAATTTAAAAAAGAATAAAGGCTTATCTGGATCATAGTTTAGGAGGCGGGGAGTTCAAGGGCATGGCACTCACATCTGGTGAGGGATGGCTTGCTGGCCAAGTCTTAGACAGCGCAGAAATCATAGTGAACAGACAGGGAGAGGAACACATGAGTCCTGCTTTCTCTTCTTTTAAGTTTAACAATTATTTTGGTAGTTCTGGGGATTGAACTCAGGATTCCATGCATTCTAAACAAGTGTCTCACCACCCAACTGTACCCTAGCCCCTCTCGATATCTTTCCAAAGCCGGCTGGATTCAGCCATGAGGCTGCACCCTGATAACCTTACTAAACTCCAGCAGTCCCTCTGCCAAGTGTCAAGCATCAGATCATGTCCCTCTTCGGTGTCTCACAATAGCATTAAATTCTACCTTTACAATGACTGTGAGGACAGGAGTGTTACTCGCTATCATGTATCTGAGCAAAAAAAAAGGCTCAGAGAGATTCAGCTATCTCCCCAAAGCCCCACAGACATCCAGACAGAGCCAGGCAGAAGTGCAGAGGACCATTTAAGCCAGATGCTCACAACACTTCCCTGAGGAGCCACAGCACTGAGCATATCTGACTTGAATCCTGCTACCTTCCAATTGGCTCTTCCCATTGCCCATGGCTTGCTAAGTATGCCCACTTAGGCTGAGAAACACTTTGGAAGCCCACCGTCCTGATCCTGGGTGGTGGGCCCTTTTCCTCTTCACTCCCTAGCTCCCTTGGTCCCACCCTGGCCAGATGTCCACACTAAGCTGACAAATGGTGCTTAGGAGTGGAATTCTAGGTTAGAGACCAGACAATATAACATGTAGGGATCATATGAAAAACAGCATGGCTAGGCTTTGTCAGAAGTCTGAACATTACAGACATCTTCCCTATGTGACCTAGAAAACAAGGTCAACAGTGCTAGGCCCTCTCCAAACCACGTAGGAACAAAGAAAGACATGGATAGACTAAAGGGATGGGGATGGGGTTGTCAGGGAGGGGAGGGAGAAGAAAAGGTCAACTATGAGAGGAGGTGGGCAGTATTCAGCACCCATGTCAGAAAATCCGCTTATCCTCACTGGCTTTCTGTTGCTGGAATAGCAAGTCCAGGGAGGAAAGGGTTTATTTTATAATTTACAACTCCCAGGTCACAATCCATCACTGAGAGAAGTCAAGGCAGAAACTCAAGGCAGGAACTGAATGAATGCTGCTCACAGGCTTGCTCCTCCTGGCTTGCTTTGATTGCTTTTTTCTATAACCCAAAACCATCTGGCTGGAGGTGGCACTAGCCATGGATGGATTGGCTCCTTGGTTAATCAATCATCAGCCAAGAAAAAGGCCCACAGACTTGTCCACAGGCCATAAAATGGAGACTTTTCTCAATTGAGACTTCTTTCCAGCAAGGTGACAAAATGCTAACCAGCATATCATCTTCCCAAAGTGATGGGGAGGGAGTCAAGCAAGTGCAATAGCCTTCCAGGGCTGAAACCTAATCCTGTCCAGCCATGGTGCTCAGCTTGTCCCTGAAGAGAAGGGCCATGTCACCTTTGCTGAAATGTTGTCAACAGTACCTGCCAAAGCTGCTTGGTAAACTACACCTTGTGTTATAACCAAGGGGCCCCAGAGCTTCAGAGATACCTCCAAGCAGTACTGTTGGCCACTTAGCTGCCCTGAACTGCCTGACTCATTGTCTCTGTGGAGGCTACTGGCTATAGATTACAGATTTGCTAGGACCCTATGTCCTGTCCTCCCCAAAGTAGAACTTGGTTCATGTCTCTCATTCTCATCAGTGACATTAGCATGGTCCAGCATTATATAGTGACTGATCATCAGATAATCTTGGATTCGAATTCTAGTTTTCCTGTTTTTGTTTTTTTTTAAGTCCTTTTAGGTCTTTTTGAGGCTCAAATGACCTATAAATAATACTTGTCATATAGTAGATGCTCACTAAATGTTGCTGTTTCTTGAGGCACTCGAAACGTGCTACTTCTCAATGGGATAGTCATTGAACAGCTACTGCACACTGGATACGGCCAGCAGGATCTGATAGCATGCTCCTTTTCTGGTCACTGAGTGCTGTTCTCATTTAACAGGCATTTGAAGGTGTATGGGTGTGTGTGTGTGTGTGTGTGTGTGTGCACGCGCGCGCACGTCGAGGACATTGGATCTTCTGGAACTGGAGTTGTAGGTAGTTGAGTGGGTGCTGGCAACCTAACCTGAATCCTCTGCAGGAGCAGCAAGTGCTCTTAACCACTGAGCCATCTCTCCAGCCCCCTCAATAGACATTTGAAGTAGAGTCTATTCCATAAAGAGCAGTCAGGAGCCATCGTTTATGGTGAGTGTGTGTGTGTGGGGGGGTGTTGGTCCACTTTCTGCCTGGCCTTCATCAAAGGTGTTCCAAGTAGATGCTTAGCTGATATTCTCAGCGACTCCTAGAAGTCAGTAGTGCTCTGTCCTCTATATGAGAGCTGTGGACCTAAGATGCTCAGGTACTTTCCTGATGTCACACAGTTGGAACTCTCTGGACTGTGGAGACAAGCAGACAAAGTACAGAAGAGGGCAAAGGGACTGAGAGACTGCAGTTTGTCACCCATCCCTTGAGAGCAATAGGACTGTAAACCATAGAGATGACGAGTATCCCAAGAGACCACTGCCAGCCTCTTCCAACCAGCAAACAGCAGGCCAACTCCAACAGTCCCTTGAGAGCGTGGCACCATGATGTCACCTTGTTTATTCCCTGGGTGGGAATCAAGTCCACATAGCGGCTTGATGAACTGATGGCCTCAGACAGCAAAATGACAATGCTTTGTGACTTACTCTCCATGCCACCAGCAACTCCTCAGCCCAAGGTCACTCAGAAGTAAATCACAGGGTTACTTAATCTTTGCTCAAGTTCCACTGTTTAGAAACAATTCTGTGTCACTTTCATCACTGACTATGGCAGGGACAATCCCATTAAGTGGACTCAGGACCTACTGGGCTCCCAACTTTTATACCCCTACCATCATGCACAAACATACATGGAGACAGCTATGCATAAATCACCATGCATGAGCACAGAATGACTAACTACTAACATTGGTCTCCTTTGGTCTTCTGTGAACCACTTTGGGCTGCTGTGAAAATGTTTATAGGCTGTATAGGCACAACTTATGTTTCCTAACAAGTGTAAAATATCATCCCATGGGAACCTCACTTAATTCTCTTAGGCTGTTGGGGCCAGTTAGATGGCTCAGCAATAGAGGAGGTTGCAGCTAAACCTGACAGCCTGAGTTTGATTCTCAGACTCACATGGTGAAAGAATCCACTTCTGCAAGATGTCCTCTGACCTCCACATGTAGTGCATATAAACACATGTGCACACACACAAACACAAGTATGTATGTATGTGTATTAGAGAGATGCAGTTGTGCCTGCCTGTAGTTCCAACTTCTCAGATGCTGATGCAAAAGGATTACTGGAGTCTTGATAACAATGTGGAACCACCAGACTGCCATCTATAGCAGCATTACTGTGGTACAGCCCCACTGGCAATGTGCCAGGGTTATGCTTTTACTATGAGTGCCATTCTGGTGAGTCTGGGCCTTTGATTTGCACTGACCTAATGAGCATTTTCATGTGCTCACTGGCCATTGGCATACCTTCTATGGTAGGTCTAGAATTTATTTGAGGGTGAAATGAATTGAACAATGAGTTTCTTGGATCTTGATGTTAGAAGAAAAATAACATATGTTTCTCAAGTTACACACTCATTCAGTTATCTCCTGAGCACCTCAGCTGCTCTGGTTATCAGAAAACACAGAGAGGCAGAGTCCAGGCGGGAAGTCAAATCACAGACAAAATGCTATGCTCGGGCTCCTAGCACTTTAACGAAAGTCTGAACCTAACTTGGCTTTTGTCCAGACAGTTTATCTGTTCCTGGCAAGGCTAAAATGAAACAAGATCCCCGATTTCTTGTAGCTCAGTGTGTCTACATGCACCAAGCTCCAGGAGCACAGAGCAATGTGTAGGAGCAATGGCAGCAATGAGTCTTTTATGTCCCAGGCTAGCCTCAAACTCACTGTGTAGATGAGGATGGCCCTGAACTCATTCATTTTATTTTGGAGTTTCTTTTTTTGTGTGTGTGGTGATATATTGTGTATCAAGTTAAGATTAACTGAAGATCAGAGGACAGAGCCAGCCACAGAGTTAGCCATAGAGGTCAGGCAGTGGTGGCACACCCTTTAATCCTAGCACTCCAGAGGCAGAGGCAGAGATCTGTCTGGATCTCTGTAAATTCAAGGCCACAGTAGGCTGCATGATATTAATCCAGTCTAAAAGAGAAACAGAGCCAGGCAGTAGTGGCACACACCTGTAATCCCAGCACTAGGAAGGTTGAAACAGGAAGTGATATGGCTGGCATATAGAGAAAAGAATATAAGACAGGAGGAGACGGGAGTTAATCCCCACACCCCTTCAGTTGAGGACTCAGAAGCATTTAGTCTGAGGACTCCTGGAGACAGGATCTACCCTTTTCATCCTGAGGATCAGCAGTGGTGAAAAGCTTCTCTAGTGGCTTATTCCTCTGCTTCTCTGATCTGTAAGTATTTACCTCAATATCTGGCTCTGGGTTTTTTATTATAAGCTCAATTAGAATTCGTGCAACAATTTTTCTTTTGAGGCAGGGTCTCTCTATGCAGCCCTGGATGTCCTGGATCTTGTTATCTAGACCAGGCTGGCTTTAAACTCTCAAATACCTCCTGCCTCTGCCTCCTGAGTGCAGGGCTAAAAATATGTACCACTATGCTCAGCTTGGGTCTGGCTCTTTTTTTCCTTTAAGGATTTGTTTTATTTACATGTGTGCTTATGTATGCTTTTGTGTTCAGGTATCTGGGGAAGTAAGAAGTGGGGTGTCAGATCCCTGGGAACTTTAGTTTCAGGCATTTATGAGCTGCCCTATGTAGGTACTGAGATCCAAACGCCAGCCCTCTGGTAGAGCAATGGACACACCTGAGCCTTCTCTCTGTTTGGATTTGGCCTTAAAGGATATTTATAAGTTTGACAGGAGAACACAGAGCATAGCCTTGAACTTCTGATTTTCCAGCCTCCCGTTTTCTAGGTGCTGGAGTTGTAGTATGTATCATGGTGCTTGGTTCAGAGAGTGCTGAGGACTGAACCCATCACCCCCACATGATAGGCAAACACTCTGTCAACTGTGCCACATGGCCAGCCCTGGACTGGGAGATTTATCTTTGTTTTGTTGCTCTTCTGCTTTCTTTAGGCTCTCATTCTGTAGCCCAAGCTGCCCAGGAGCTCACTAGTTAGCCTAGTGTACTTATCAGTTAGTTTAGGAGAAAGACCCTGAGAACTGTATGAGTGTATGCAAAGCTTCTGTGAAAACACAGCTGTGCAGAGCTGACTGGAGGGCAGCTGGAAGTGCTCTGCTCATAAATCCTGCGTAGCCCCATCCAGTGGCTGAGCCTAAGAATGGGTCCGGGCTACACGGTGTCTCTCAACTGCCGTTTCCCCCCAGCAAGTAACAAGGTGTCCCTGCAAGCTCTTGTAGGCTTTCAAAAAGGTATTTTTAAAACTCTGCTGCCTGAGGAAAACTGTCAGTTTCTTTGGTTTTAGGATTATGTCAACTCAGGTAGAAACACTGGTTAGACCAAGTTGATCAGAAGCTCTGATTGGCTGTTGATGACCTAATGGGGATTTCAGGAGCACCATTGGGCAGACAGCCATTTATAACCAGCAGAGCCACAAAGCAGGAAGGTGGGGCATGCAAACTGATAGCATGCTTAAGGGTAGGTAGTATATCCAGGAGCTTGGGGGGGGGGGGGGAAACGGCGACACCAACCAGGAACTTTTTTTTAAAGCACATGGTGTGCTGTAAGCAATAAGAGAGTTTTTCACAGGAGAAGCAACGCTAACCCCCGAGGTCCTCATGGCTTCCTTTGTGTGGCTTGTCTTCGGCATATGCCAGGTGTCTTTTGCTCCCCTGAGAGCGGGCTGAACCTGCAGACAAGCACTGACAAGTCTCTCCTTCTCTCCCGTCCCCTCCTACTGCCCAAACCTGCTCCCTGCAGCCCCGAGGCTGCTGCCATCAGCTCCTGTCTTGAACTCATGCCAGACTACCTACCCAGTCCTTTTCTGCTCCAGGTGGCCACAAGGTCAGCATGTCAGGTTTCGGCCATGTGCTTGGGCAGGCACCCCACCCACCTCCTCCCACCGCCACACTTTATGAATTCTCCAAACGGTAGGAAGGGATAAAAATAATAGGGAATACAAACTTGTGGGCACAGTCAGAGAGGAGTGTTTTCTGTAACAGGAAGAATCTCTGGGGACTGGCTCACCTGGTGAGTCACAGCAAGTCTGTTCCTCTTGGCTGGTTACCAAGGAAGAAGAGGACACAGGCAATGGCCTGTGGCCTCCAGGAAGGCTTGTGGGGCATTTGAGAGAGGCTGGGGTCTGCAGAAGAAGAGCCAGTGGAGAACCATCAGGACTGGGATTCCATGGGACCGTGATGTCTCCATATGACTCTGGGTTCTCCTCTGTCGCAGCCTCAGCTGCCTCCTTTGCTAACGAGGGAATTGGAGTCAGGAGCCCCCCACCTTTTCCAGCCCAGCCTGGTCCTCTTGGTGCTTCATAAGCTGGACAATGTGTTCTGATACTACCTCAGACCAAGGGCAGGAACCATGCCATGGACTGCACATGAAAGCAAGCTAATCCTGAGAATCCTGACACAAGAGGTGAGTCCCCAGAGGAGATAGAAGGTCTCTACGACTAAGATACTAAGGGTGACAAACCTAAGGCTTTTGATTCAAACCTCTGGTTTTGTGACTTGCTAAAACAAAAAAGAAACAAAACAAAACAAAAAAACAACAAAAAACCTCAAAAAATAAAAACAACAAAAAACAAAACAAAAACAAACAACAGCAAAAACAAAGGGCTGGTGAGATGGCTCAAAAGTGTTTGCTATGTATACCCGAAGACTTGGGTGAGTCTCCAGGACCCATGTGAAAAGGCAGACACGTCTTTACATGGGCCTCTAACCTCAGTGCTGCAGGGAACAAAGACAGGAGAATCACTGAGGCTTGCTGGCTGGCTGCCAGCCCAGCTCTAGGTTCAGTGAGAGACCAGAAAGAGAACAGTGTGGAGGGATACAGTGGAGAGTGACAGAACAGAACTCTTTTGTCCTCCTCCAGCCTCCATACACATGTGCATTTACCACACACATACTCTTAAAAAAAAATAGTTAAATAACAAAACACACAAAAGCAAATGGCTAGTGCCAATTTTACATTTTCTTTGATGACGAAAACCATTGGCTGATAGAGCCACTTTGTGAACATGGTCCTGGCCAGCTCACTAGCTTGTTTTTCTAGAGCTAGTGTGCCTATGGCTGTGATTTTTTTTTTCTCAATTTACAACAGCATACATATTTAATGAAGCAGAATGCTCCTAGCCAGAGCTCAACACGGAAACCACTTATGTGTTCTGAGCTAAGCAGACTCTTAAAACAGGTTTGGGCACCTAGATGGGTGCTCTGTGCATATACAGGGAACTTCCTGGAGAAAGCAGGGCCAGGCAGACCTCTCTCAACAGCTTGGAAGGCACAGAGAGTTGATAGGTACAACAGCCTTTTGTCTGAGGAGAATGCTTTTCTCAGAACTGGATGGGCAGACCAGACCTACCACCAATCTCCTTCCAACAGCATCATCATTGCAGACTGAGCGGGTGCTAACTGGAAGGCTGCCCTAGGACCTGCCAGCTGTACCTAGGGCAGAAGAGGAAGTGTTTTCCATAGACCAGCCACATGCCACTGTGCTACAGCCAGAACCTACAGTCCTTAGACATAACCGTGCCCTAGGCCTGACCCTACCTCTCCCCTTTCCAGGTTTTGTCTTCACCAATTTGGTTGCTTTAAGAAAATGTTATAAATGAATGGCTTATAGAGGATAAAAATGCATTCTTCTCAGTTGTTGGTTTTGTGCCTGAGATCAGATGCACACTACCAGTGGCACACTAGGATTTATTCAGGGGAGTTGCCGAGTGGGTACGAGGGAGAAAAGCAGAAGAGAAAGAGACAGACATTCACATGGTGTCTCTCTTTAAGAGAACAGGTGGGCACAGATTTACATAGCCATGCCTAAGGGCTTGCCCACTGTAAGTGGTGTGTTCTGCCCATGCCATATTGGCTTTACCACATGGCGGCTACACTCTTATCTCACCCGGCGCCATGTTGGGTTCAACACGTGTTGGTGGCTGCTGCGTGCCAGGAATCCTTACAATAGCTGCCTTAGTAGAGCTGGCACCTGGTAAGGTTCCCTTCCCATAGTGGCAGGAGGAGATCATGTCATTTGGGGTCTCCTATAAAGGACTAATTGCCTCAAAAGCACCACCTCTTTTTGTAAAGATTTAATTTTTAAAATTTGTGTGTGTGAGTGTGTGTGTGTGTGAGTGTGTGTGTGTGTGTGTGTGTGTGTGTGTGAAGGGGGGTATGTATGAGTGCAGTATCCACAGGGGTCAGAAGAGGACATCAGAGCCCCTGCAGCTAGAATTACAAGCAATTGTAAGCTATTGATGGGGTTGCAGGGACTGAACTCAGGCCCTCTGCAAGAGCAGCACCTGTTCTTAACAGCTCCGAGGCTAGAACACAGCTTCTCTGTCTTAAACTCTTCCTCAAGATGGGTGAGCCTGGCCATTCATTTCCAACAGCTATATACAAACTCACATGGGTTTGTTTTTTTTTTTGTCTGTCTGTGTGTATACTCTCGTGTGTGTGTGTGTGTGTGTGTGTGTGTGTGTGTGTGTGTTGTGTGTGCACGCATGTGTAGACTGAGGTTGATATCAGCTGTCTTCCTCAATGTCTCTTCATTTTATTTGTTGAGGCAATCTCCACCTGAACCTGGAGCTGCTGATTCAACTAGACTGGTGGCCAATTCACAGATACAAGCTGCAGGGCCTGACTTTCTATTTTGAGACAGGGTCTTACTATGTAGCCTTGGCTATATACTATATAAATCAGGCTGGCCTCAAACTCAGGGATTCACCTGCCTCTGCCTCTCAAGTGTTGAAATTAAAGGCGTATGTCACCATGCCCAGCCACAACTTTCTTTTTTTTAAACATAGTTTCTGGGAATCAGACCTTGGTACCAATGCTTATACAAGAGTCCTTTAAGACTAAGCCGGGGCTAGAGAGATGGCTCAGAGGTTAAGAGCACTGACTGCTCTTCCAGAGGACCTGGGTTCAATTCCCAGCACCCACATGGTGGCTCACAACCATCTATGATGACTCTCTTCTGTACACTGTATACTTAATATTAAATAAATTTTAAAAAAAAAGACTAAGCCATCTCCCCTTCTGTAAACTACTCCTAAGAGGTTTATACATTGAGAAGTTTTATAGAAAGTCACACTAGTATGCTGGTGGAAGCGATTTGGCTTATGTTGGGTTTATTGATCACTTACTATGATCCAATTGTGAGCAAGGCATTACAGTTTGTCATCTGAGAGGACCTGAAATTAACCATTTGAATGGACTGAGTGACAATGAGCATGAAACAGACTGTCCAAGTATCAATGACTTACATATCTCCATGTGTGTGTGTGTGTGTGTGTGTGTGTGTGAATGAATAGGTAGAAATGTAGACATGAGTGCATCAGATTTTCTGGAGCTGGAGTCACAGACAGTTGTGAGCCACCCAACAAAGTGTTGGGCATTGATCTCTGCTGCTCTGTAAAAACAGTACACTGTTTGTTTTGTATTTCAAGACAGGGTTTCTCTGTGTAATAGTCCTGGCTGTCCTGGAACTCACTTTGTAAAACAGGCTGGCCTCAAACTCACTGAGCTCAACCTGCCTCTGCCTCCTAAATGCTTGGGTTAAAGGTGTGCATCACCATTGTGCAGCCAGTACAGATTCCTAACCACTGACCCATCTCTCCAACCCTGTCATCCATACTTTAATAAAGCTGGAAGAAAAACGAAGACACACGTGAGCTTCCTTGCCTTTTTCAGAGTCATTGAAGCTCCAAGGAGTTTGAGTTTTCAAAAAGAGTGGAGGGTTACTAAGTGGTATCTGGATTAATGAGACTACAGCTTCACAGAGTAAATTGAGCATAGTCATTAGAATAAATGAAATCCCCAAGGCCACACAGTAGGTGGTGAATGGAAACTTGAACTTAAGCCTACGAGGTACAGCAAGGTGACTGCAGCAGGAGAGAAATAACAACCTCCCACAGGGCTGTTGGCAGGAGAGTGGTATGACTTCCAGAAAGTGCCAGTCTGATAGTGAGTACTTATGCACTGCTGCCCTCTCTCCCTCTTTTGACTCCACATCCAGCATTCTCTCTGTCACAAGATGCAACCTCATAATCACCTGACTTTATCCAAGAGGACAGTATCAACATGCTTAAGGATGGATAAAATACTATGGCAGTTCTTTGACTTGAGACCTAAGCCAAACCTAGGAGGCAGATGTTATCCTGGCTTTCCAGAAGAAAAAGGCAACTTTTGGGAGGATAAATGGTCTTCCAGGGCCATTCTGCTCAGGAGCAATACTCTGTGATGTGAACTGAGTTCTGACTACCCACTGAGGCCTGTGAAACCCACAGTCATTTTCTAAGGTAGAAAGTGAGCCATGAACTGTAGTAGCATAGAAAGGCTGTGGATTTGCTTTGGAGAGGGAAGGACTACATGCTGATACTGTTTTGAACTGCTATAGTAGAAATGTGTTCTCCTGTGAATAATAAGAAAGAAGAAGCTAAAAGTGAGGTTGTGGGATCCTGTGTACCCATGTAACCATCTGCAAAATAACCATGTGTTCCAGCCTCATGAGACCATCTGCTTCCAGTCACCCAAACATGGACTGTCACATGGACACAATGAAGCCTAAAATGGTTGCCTCTGTGCTGAAAATCTGTGACCTTTATTCCTTCTCCTTATTATCTAAATAATATATCACAGCTATTTACACAGCCTACCCATTGAATCAGGCATTACAAAGCAACCTTGAAATTATAGAGTATGTGGAAGGATGCTCATAGGTTCTGTGCAAACATGAGCCCATTGGCAACAGGAGCACCTGCAGGTTTTGGTACCTTGGAGGCCCTAGAAGCATTTCCTCATAGATGATGAAAGACAGATGAACTCTTTTACAAAGATGGTGTAACTGAAGCACACAGCTTAAGTGACCTGCCAGAAATGAGAGAAGTAGCAAGTAGACTCAGAGGGTAAATCCAGGGGGGAGAGAGAGAGAGAGAGAGAGGGAGGGAGAGAGAGAGAGAGAGAGAGGGAGGGAAGGAGGGAGGGAGAGAGAATGAATGTGTGTATGTGTGTGTCTGTCTGCCCAGTGGCAAAATCCATTAGTATGTAGTACATATATAGCAAGTGTTTGCTGATACACACCTGAATTTGTTTCTTGTTGTTTTGATTTTTGCTTTTCCAGACAGGGCTTCTCTGTGTAGCCTTGGCTGTCCTGAAACTTACTCTGTAGCCCAGACCTGCCTTTAGCTCAGAGATCCACTTGTCTCTGCCTCTTGAGTGCCGGGATTAAAGGTGTGCACCCTTTGCCCAGCCTCAAAACCTGCTTTAAGTTAACATAAAAGTCCCTGGGTTTCATGGTGGCATTTTATATAGATTTGTCATCCACTTCTCCCCTGAGTGACTATATTTTAACTATAATTCACATTTATAAACAACTTAAGCCTTCACGCTATTGAAAGAAAGGCAGATGCTTTTTTCATCTTGAGTAAAAATATCTGCCAAACATATGCTTGTTGTTCTAGTTAAAGCAAACTGCCGCTGTCTCTGCACTTGTGTGAGCTGTGATTGCAGTCCTAAGAAAGGCATCTAAATACAAGTTTCCACCCTTCCCAGCCCGCAGAACTGGCATGGCCCACCTCCCAACAAATTCAGTTTTCTGCTTCCAATAGTTTCATATTTGGAAATTGCTCCAAAATTTGAAGAGCACAGCTGTTACTCCCAAAAAGGAAACTTTTAAATAACCCTTGAGTTAAGATACTTAACCCAGTCAGAGAAAGCACCGGAATATATGTTCTACTTCCCTTCTCTGCTGTGACAAAGGACTCACTGAAAGCAGCTTGAGAAGGAAAAAGTTTATTTAGCTTACAGATTACAGTCCATCATGGACGGAAGCCAGGGCAAGCTCTCAGGCCAGGAGTCTGAAGCAGAGAACAGAGAGAATGCTGCTTGCTGGCTTGCTTCGATGTTACACTGTTTTGTGGCGTCTAGTAAAAGAGGTTTGGTGAGAAAGAGGTCTCTGGGTGGTTTTCCTGCATTACAAAGGCACCAAAGTTTCCAACCATTGGAAAAAAAAAAAGTCCAGAAGGCTTTCTAACTTTAGCACTATTGAGATCTCCTTTCTAGAAAGGAGCAGACATTCATTCCTTCAGCTGCCAAGACTCTTGTTTCTGAAGGGCTCACAGCTGAGTCCTACTGTGAAAATAATAACATTGAAGGAAGTCACCTGCCAAGTCTAAGCCTTCAACTCTGATAATCTGGATAACCTTACAAAGGCTGTCTGCCTTGCCTCAGTATGGGAACAACTTCTGAAAGGTCATCTGCTTTAGTAAACATCCAAGAACAATGGCAATCTAGTCTGATGACAAGAACAAGGGATCCATTTGGCTCACTGTTCTGGAGGCTTCAGTTCAGATTTAATTAGTCTCATTGCTTTTGAGCCTGTAGTGTGATGGTGGCGTGCTATGGCAGCATGTTATGGTAGGGCAAAGATACCTCATGGTGAAGTAAAGAGAGAAGAGGGCCTGGGGTCCCAATCCCCCCCTTAATTGCTGCCTTCATTAAGCCCCTCTTCCTAAGCCTCCACAACCCCCAAATAGTGTCACTAACTGATAACCAAGCCTTTAACACAGAGCCATGTGGGGTCACTTACCTAAAGCACAGTCCCACTGCAGCCAGCTCCAGTGCATCCCGTGTGGCTGGTGAGAGGTCTACTGCAGCACAGATGTGCTGTGGTCCAGTCTGCTGCTGCCTGCACCTGCTGCCCTCGTGATCTCCCAGGTGTAAGTCCTAAGAGTATTGCCAATAAGTGTCTTCATGTGAATCCCATTCTCAGAGTCTGTTTCCCTGGGAACCTACCCTCGCCAAGGACCTCTGTGGTTCACTATCTTCCAGGGAAGCAGATGTGAGAACAGACACAAGACTCATTGGTTACTTAGAAGGATGCCCAGGTCTGTGGGTCTCTTGCCAGATGACTGCTACACATCTGCATTGCGGGGGATGGGGGGTGGGGAATGGGGGGTGAGGTGGAGTGTTGAGTGGTGCACAATCATGATGGATTCACTCTTAAAATACACAACTTCAGCTGGGTAGTGGTGTCAGACACTTTTAATCCCAGCACGAAGGAGGCAGAGGCAGATGGATCTCTGTGAATTCAAGGACAGTTTGGTTTATAGAATGAGTTCCAGGACAGCTAAGGATACCCAGAGAGACCCTGTCTCAAAAAAACAAAACTCAATAAAACAAAACATCCTCCCAGCTTCTGAAATCCTATCAGTTCTATAAAGAAAGGTGGAAGTCTTCTCAGTATGCAGATGAGAAAGTAGATGTCACACTGCTGCTATTTCTGCCCTGCCTCCCCATCCACATGAGGTTCATAGACAATCAACTCAGCAACAACTGATTTATGATCTACCTCACATCTCCCAGAGCACAACCAGCTCTGGGGATGGCCAATGGCTCTTGTCTTCTGGCAGAGTGCTGGAGACAGTGACGTGGACACCA
Organism: Sigmodon hispidus; assembly: GCA_004025045.1. Lineage (NCBI taxonomy): Eukaryota > Metazoa > Chordata > Mammalia > Rodentia > Cricetidae > Sigmodon > Sigmodon hispidus. The sequence continues at coordinate 102,196 of PVIH01005198.1, forward strand.
GGCATTTTTGCACAGCACTTGACAAGGAACAGACAGGATATTCTCTGATTTATGACTGTGTCTTTTTTATTGTACACACATACACTGTAGTTTTCTGACACAGGATTTCTCTGTGTAACCCTGGCTGCCCTGGAACTCACTCTGTAGACTGTGTTGGCCTCAAACTCAGTGATCATCTGCTTCTGCCTCCTGAGTGCTGGGATTAAGGTGTGTGCCTGGCTCTTGTCTGTGTTTTAAGATTCAGCCTTAGGGCCAGTGAGATGGCACAGCAGGTAAAGGTGCTGACCACAGAGCTGGTGACTAGATTTTGTTCCCTGGGGTCCACATGGTAGAAGGAGAGAATGGAGCCTCCCAAACTGTCCTCTCATCTTCGAGCATGCCTGCACACATGCAGGCACACAATACATAAATACATATTTTAAATATTTTAATTATGTTAATTATGTATGTGTATGTTTGAATAAACATCTATGTATACACAGGCACACACAAATATTTTTAATTCAGCTTTGCTTCATGAAGAGAGGCAGCTCTGGCTCCGGAACTCAAAACAAAATCCTAAACTAAAAATAAAAAAAAAAAAGTCTGTCTCTTTCCTGCTTCCCAGCACCTCTTCCCACATCCCTCCCCATGCCAGGCACTCGGGTCATTTTTTCACCACCTACTTAAACTCTAACTCTTTTGAGACCATTTCAAACGTCTCTTCTATGAAACCTTTCTTAAGTTTTAACAGCTTATAGGAAAGTTTTTAAAAAATATTCATTTTCATTTTATGTGTGGAGTTGTTTTGCCAGCATCCGTGTCTATGTATCATGAGCCTGCAGGGCCTGCTGAGGCCAGCAGAGGGCGATAGATTTCTTGGAACTGGAGTTAAAGATGGCTGTGAGCTGCCATGTGGTGCTGGGAACCGAAACTGGGTTCTGTGGAAGAGCAGCCAGTAGTTTTTTTAACCAATGAGCCATCTCACCAGCCCTTAGGTAAATTTTAAAAAGATTACATAATTAATGTATTTAGAGACCAAGTCTCACTCACTATGTAGCCTTGCTAGCATGGAACTCGATATGTAAATAGGTTAGCCTCAAAATCACCGAGATCTGCTTGCCTCTGCCTCTGGAGTGTTGAGATACATCACCATGCCCCTAAAAGATTTATTTACTTTATGTATATGAATAATTTATTTGCATATATGTATGGGCACCAAATGCATACACAGTGCTGGTAGAATTCAGAAGACATGGAACTTCCTGAAATCAAAGTTACACATGATTGTGAGCCACCATGTGGATGCTGGGATTGAACAATAAATAGGCCCTCTGCCAGAGGAACAGGTGTTTTTTAGCACTGCACCCCTATAAATGATTGTTTGAGGAAGGGTCTCTCACTGATCTGCCTCTGCGCTCACCCTCATGTTTCCTGGTGCTGGGGTTACAGGTGAGTGATGCCATGCTCTGCTTTTACATGGGTTTTCCGATGCAGGCTCAGGTCCTCATGCTTGTGAGGTAGGCTCCCCATCCACCGAGCGAGCTGTCTCCTCAGCCCCTCCACCTTATTTTCTGAAACTATTCCTGGAGACTGGAGCTTAGCACTCCAGCTAGACTGGCTGTCTAGTAAGCCCCAAGGAGTTCCGGCTCTTCCTCTGCAGTGTAAGATTAGAGGCACACTGAGGTGCCCTGGTTTTTTACATGAGTGCCTGGGATCAAACTCAACTCTGCAGTGGGAAGCCCTTAACTGACTGAGCCATCCTTCATGTAGCCCATTGTATGGCATTTGTTAATTTTTTCTCTCACCAGTTGATAAAAAATGGGATTGTTTTCATTTAGCTATTGTGGATGAGGGTACTATGCACAACCATGTCCAAGTTCTTCTATGGTTGTATGTACTCATTCTCTTGCATATCAACCCAGGAGTGGAATTGCCAGGTCATAACTGGGTGTTTAACTTTCTAAGGAACTGCCCAAATGTTTTCCAAAGTGGCCTCATCTGTTTATGTTCCCATCAGTAGCACAATTGGAGGTCAATTTCTCCACATTTGTTAGAATTTTTTTTTTTTCACTTAAACCTTCCTAGTGGTTGTGGAACTGTATCTCACTGTGGTTTGTTTATTTATTTATTTAGACAGTATCTCTTTATGTAGGCCAGACTGGCCTTAAATTCACAGAGATCTACCTGCCCTGCCCCCAATGCTGGGATCAAAGACATGCACTCACCTTGACTTTCTTGATGGTGCACTTTGAAACAAGGTTTAGATCTTCAAACCAGGTCGGGGGTACACAGCTCTAATCTGGAGGGAGAGGTGAGAAGTTCAAGGTCATTCTCATTAATATAGTCACTTTGAGGGTAGCCTGGGATGTAAGACCCTGTACACACACACACACACACACACACACACACACACACACACACACACACACACAATCTAGGCTGTTCCTCCAACTCAATATACAACTGAGGATGACCTGAACTTCTGGTTCTATCTCCTCTCCATAGGCTAGGAGGGCAGGCATGCATAACTACACCTGCTTTGTACAGTGCCAAGGACTGGAGCCAGGGCCCTGTACACACTAGGCAAGCACTCCACTAAATGAGGTCATCCCTAGCCCCTCAATACTCAGTTTCACTACTTATTGATTACCCTTTGGAGTCGTGCCTGAGAAGCCACTGACTAAGGTTGAGATTTGCTCACATCTTTTCCTCAGAATTTTGTAGTTTATCTGTTATATATATTTCAGTCTTTGATCTGTTGAGTTAGTATAGTAGATACAGTGTGTGGAAAGGGTTCAACATCATTTTCTTGACGGTGGGTGTCCTGTTGCCCAGTACTAGCCATTGAAGAGGTTATTCTCTCCCTTGTTTATGTGTTGGGACTCTTGTTGAAAATCATGGAAAACTCATGTGTCCCTTTCAGCTAAGTTTGACTTGTCAGTCAGTCCAGAAGTGTACTAGCCACAAGTGGCCCCAGATCACAAGGAATGGACAATTCTCTCACTCAACTTAAGGCAGGAGTAGGGTCAGCTGTGACCCTGCTCCACATTCTCATTTATATCAGGTCCCAGCTGCTAGAGCAGCAACTGGGATTGGAATCACCCCAGTCTGTGGCTGAGGCAAAATGAGTAAACTGAGGGCTGCATTAAGTTTTTTTTTTTTTTTTTTTAAGGAGTAACATGTACCATTATTACTCTCAGCTTATTGGTCAATATAAGTCATGATGCCAAGCCTGTTGGCAGTCAGGGAGAAAACCTGTTCCTCTCCCAGGGATGCAAGCCATTGCAAGAGGCAACAGGCTATCCAGGGAAAGCACCAAGCGCAAACACATCTTCACCCCACAGTTATCTTGTGACCTCCAGGCACCACTCCGAGGACTGTTCCCTTCCTGCTGCCTGATGGGTGTAACCTTGGCTATCATCTGTCTGCCTTCTTCAGTCTTCTTTTTTTTTTTTTTTTTTTTTTTTTTTTTTTTTTTTTTTTTTTTTTTTTTTTTTTTTTTTTTTTTTTTTTTTTTTTTTTTTTTTTTTTTTTTTTTTTTTTTTTTTTTTTTTTTTTTTTTTTTTTTTTTTTTTTTTTTTTTTTTTTTTTTTTTTTTTTTTTTTTTTTTTTTATTTTTTTTTTTATTTTTTTTTTTAAAAACTTTATTTATTATTTATTTATTCATTTGTTTGCCTTGGTGTTTGCCTGGAACTGGAACTACAGACAGTTGTTAGCTGCCATGTGGGTGCTGGGAATCGAACCCGGGTCCTCTGGAAGAGCAGAGGGTGCTCTTAACCGCTGAGCCATCTCTCCAGCCCCCTTCTTCAGTCTTCTTATCCTCTGTCATAACAGCCATCTACTAGATGCCAAGTCTCACACTGACATCTCCAGCTCTGCACATGGATACATATTGATCTACTGAACATGTTCCACAGACATCCCAGGTGATGCTCAGTCATGAATTTATCACTGTCCTCATGCATCCCCAAATCTATTCTTCTGGGTCCCCAGATCCAGACATACGACCATCACTGGCCTCCTTGCTGCCCCCCCCTCGACCTCCCAGACAGAATCTTGGTGTCACATTTGTTCTAGTCATCCACTGTGCTGAGTCTACTTCTATCCCCCCCCAGATCAGTCCCTTGCCACCTCGAGTAGCCTTCCCCTTCAATCCGTTCTCTATGTTTTATCTATACTAATTTTTACAAAGGGCAAACCCTGCTTTATCACTAACACAGGCTTCCCTGTGGCCATCACAGCTCTGGGGATCAGGACTGACCCGACAGGCCCTGTGAGGCTTTTTTTTTTTCGACCGGGCCTGTCACAGTTCCACTGCTGAACGGATCTGCCTGCTACTTCATTCACCTTTGGCCAATCCTTCCCTAAATCCCTCAGTCATAGCTTCTAAGTGTCCACACCCTATGCTGGCACACACACTCCCCTCTGGGCAACTTCTTGTTCTTACAGCATCATTTGCTTCTCTCTCTTGACTAAAACAGTAAGCAATTAAAAGTGCTTTAACCAAGAGGGTGAAGGAGAAAGGGCTTTGGAACCGGATAGCCCGGTTTTGAATCTGGGCTTCCATGTATTGCCTGCAACATTGTATTCAAGATCTTACATCTCCCAGCCTCTGTTGCCTCACAGAAAATAAGAGATAAAAAAGAGTCTTATTACATAAGGCCGTGGTGAGCATTAAATGAATAAGTATGCAGAAGATCCTCAGGACACTACTTGGCATATGGTAATGGCTCATCCAATGTTTGCTCTTGCTTTGATGAAACTCCACAGCCCTAGAATCACCCTACAATTAAGCACTTACAGAGAAACAGAATCCATAATTTACCCACATGACCACTTTCTGCATTGTGAGAGCATTAGGGCTGGGACGATGCTTCAGGCCTCCAGGTCTAAGCACACCATAAACATTTGTTACTTCTCTTCCTTCCTCCCTCCCTTCCTCCCTTCCTTCCTTCCTTCCTTCCTTTCCTCCCCCCCCCAATTCTTTCTTTCTTTTTTTTTTTTTAAACTTTATTTATTTATTATTTATTTATTTGCCTTGGTGTTTGCCTGGAACTGGAACTACAGACAGCCGTTAGCTGCCATGTGGGTGCTGGGAATCGAACCCGGGTCCTCTGGAAGAGCAGACGGTGCTCTTAACCGCTGAGCCATCTCTCCAGCCCCCTCTTTCTTTCTTTTTAAGACAGGGTCTCCCTATGTAGCTCCAGCTGGCTGGAATTTGATATACAGATCAGTCTCGAACTCACAAGGATGTCTTTCTCTGCAGTGCTGAGATTAAAGGCCTGTGCCACCACTGCTAGCTGAAACTGTTGAATGTTTGTTACTTATTTGACTAAATGAACGAATGACCCCCGTGACTCCCCATGTTGTCTTGTCCTCTCTCATGTTTATTTAGCAACAGCAGCCACTGTGGCAAACCTCTCTTCCCAGCCAATGCTGATTAGAGGCTTTTTATTATTGGCAGACACTTAACTGAACCCAGGTGGAACATTCTCCTGTGAGCAGCCTTTAGACCCTTCTGTATTCCACATCCTGCCATCTACTTCTAACACAACCTGCTGTGAGCTTACTAGGTCACACAGGGATTGATTAAGGACAATGAAATTACATGTATGTACGGATGTCCTGTGATGTTTAAAAACACTGAGCCCATAGACTGTGTTCTTTTAGACTCATACATGTGGAGGCCCTGAACTATCAAACAACCTACCCATGTGTTGAGGGGCTAAAACACACAGTGGACATGAAAGGGGAATGAAGGCAAAGAGACATGGAATTGGTACAGGCTGTCAACAAACAGCTAGTGACTGGCCTGTCTTACCTGAAGAGAGAGAGCATTTCACTGGTTTTGGAGTCTATTAATTCTGTCAGGTCATACACATATACCATCTCTCCAAGGTGACTCATTCTAGGTAGGCTTGTGTGTGTGTGTGTGTGTGTGTGTGTGTGTGTGTGTGAGAGAGAGAGAGAGAGAGAGAGAGAGAGAGAGAGAGAGAGAGAGAGGTGAAATGCTGAGGGTGGAGCCCAAGGCAAAGGCATCTTCACACTGGTAAAATACTGGGCCACTGAATTCCATCCTAGACAGCCTCGGGAGAGAATTTTCTGCAGCCTGATCTGGTATCAGAAGGATATAGAGGATGGAAGGAAACAAATGGGGGACCAATCGGCTTCATCTGGGTGAACTCAGAGAAGGGACCACACCCTGAAGATGAGTTCCAAAGGCCCCATGTGCTGGGGATGAAAGCATTTTTGAGGCAGACTGAATTCAGAGCCCTACGATGAGACTGCACCTATACTTAACTGATGTGGGAATGTCTTTCTGTATGCTGTGAAATAAAGGGGACTGTTTTGGCCATGGAAAGCACCGTAGAAGTAGGTGGGAAATTGGAGCACAGATAGGGGAAGGGTGGCAGAGTCAAGAGAGATGTGATCTAGCGGCCCATGATGTAAGATGTAACAAAATAGGTAAGCCACGTGACAAGACAGATTAATAAAAATTGATTAAATTAAGATAAAAGAGCTAGCTAACAATATACCTAAGCCATAGGCCAAACAACATAACATTAGTATAAGTGTCTGAGTCATTTTTGAGGGCTAAGCAGCATGTCTGGACCAGGGGCTAGGTGGTCTGGGACTGCAGGCCTATGGGTCTGGACTTCTGGTCAGACCGGGTCAAAAGCCTCATGTTACAGATGGCATCCAGGTTCCATGATGGTTGGGAAAAAAAAAATCCTATCTTTGTTGTAGGATTAATAAGGACAGTTATACATCAGTTACCAGCCTCCCATTAGTGCTAGGTCATCTTCCCTGTTTAAAAAAGCATCTGCTTACTTCAAATGCCTGTATGTATGTATGTAGATGCACCATGATGCTGCAGTGCTTGTAGAGTCTAGAAGAGGTCACTGCATCACTGGAGCTAGAGTTACAGTGGTTGTGAGTCATCTTATGTGAGTGTTGAGACCTGAACTCAGGTTCTCTGCAAGAGCTATAAGTGTTCTTAGGTCAAGTGAGAGGGAGGGAGGATTACGTGAGCAAAGGGGTAAGATCATCATGAGGAAACCCAGAGGCAACTGACCGGAGCTATTGGGAGCTCACTGACTCTGAACTGACAGCTGAGGAACTTGCATGGGTCTGAACTAAAGTCCTCTGAACATGAATGGCATGGGCAGTTTGTGAGGCCTCGGGCAGTGGGACCAGAATTTATTCCTAGTCTATGAACTGACTTCTTGGAGCCCATTTCCTACAGAGGAACACCTTGTTGAGCCTTGATACTGGGGTGGGGGGAGGGGAGGGATGGTGGCACTTGGTTCTGCCTCAAATGGATATGCCAGACTGCATTGACTCACCCTGGGAGTCCTTAACCTCTCTGAGGAATAAATGGGGGATGGGGTGGGGGGAAGCTGGGGAATTACTGGGAGGAGGAATATTCGTGGGTATGCATATATGCACACACTCATATTACCTATTATATATATACACACACACATATATATATATATAGAGAGAGAGCTAAAAATAAATCTTAAAATTAAGTTTCCTCTGTGTGTGTGTGCCTATTTGCAGACATGTATACAGTACCTGCAGAGGCCAGAAGTGGGTGTTGGATCCCTGGTACTGGAGCTACAGGTAGTTGCCACATGGGTGATAGAACCTAAACCCAGGTCCTAGAATAAGCAGCCAGTTCTCTTAACCACTGGGTTCTCTCTCCATCCTCAGGATTAGCATGGAAAGCTTAGTCTTTGGGATACAGGCTACTTGCAATGGCAGCTGAGTTCTGAAGGAAATTCTACCAGCAATGGCACAGTAATTCTTTGCCAGGTATCACTATAGTGGACTGTTTTTATTTTTTAGGAAAGGGAGTAAAAGATCTATAAATCCAAGAGGCAGTACCTAATGAGAGAGCACCAAGAATGACCCAGTTCAGAGTCCTCCTGCTTGCTTAGCCAAGGTATGTGGCGGCTAAGGCACTGGCTGAAACCATGCCATTCAAGGAAGCTGGCTTTGAAGCCAGTCTCTGTCACTCAACTGGGTGGCTCTGAGTGTGACTTACTTAACAGCGAGTCTTAGTTCCTCAGCCCTTGCACTCACTCTAGGGCTGCTGTGCGGGTTAATATGAGAAATGCTTTAAATACTAAGCACTCACCAGGCTCACTGCTCAATTGTGGTTTTTGTTTCTTTTTCTGGGTAACTCTGTAGACCAGACTGACCTCACACTTACAGGGATCCTCCTGCCTCTGAAGTGCTGGGATTAAAGGCCACCACCGACAGGCTTCAGTAGATCTGATGGCATGTATAGTGGCAGACTACAAAAGATAGCTCTTCGGCCTTTGAGAGTTTGGGTCCCTCCAACAGGCCTGGCTCTCTGCCCTTCTGAAGCACTGGCTAAGGACAGCAGGAACTCAGATACAGGATGAAGAAATATGCTCTTGATATCATCCACAGGCCTTCTCTACAGTGAGTGTGGACAGGATACAGAATAAGCAGTAACACATCTATCTGAATGGGGTACCTTTTTAAAACTACATGTCTAATAAAGAGATATTGAAAAAAAAAACCAAACAAGAACAAAACAAACACCCTACATGTCTGCCCCCTCGAGCCAGCTTGAACCCATTTTTCTTGCAGTTGCTTCTTTGAAGTTGTTGGCTGCAGCTGTTGCTGGACAGATGTCTCCATGTAGAACGAAGGGCAGAGCAGATGCTGTTGGATTGTTGGCGGCCACACTCCCTGCCTGCAGGGGCTCTGAGGAGCCTCTGACATGTATCTTTAAAAGCCCCAACTCCGTGGGAGACCTCCTCTTTTCCTCTCCGCTCCCTACTCTCTCTCCTTTCCCCTCCCCCGCCCATTCCTTAATAAACCTAATATGGCTCCTTGGCAGCGTGCTAGCTAGTGCTAGCGAGTTCTTCCACGCACAAAATACTAACAGATGCTAAGTCACTCCAGGAGCGGACTAGGCCAGGTGTTACCTGATGAGCC
>PVIH01005198.1:111253-127728 GCA_004025045.1 Sigmodon hispidus
GAGAGAGGTGCCTGGCCTGGCTCACAATGCAGCAGCAGCAGCAGCAGCAATCATGGTGGCTTCAAAGTGGCGTTTGGCAGTGGCAGGAAATTGTCCGTCCCCCCCCCCCCCCCCCCGTTTAACATGGGCATCTGGGTCTCAAGCAAACTTACTTTACCCAGCATTCATTTGCTTATCATCTTCAGACCAGAGAGTTGAAAGCCCAGGTAGGCAGAGGCCAGGCTGGGGTGTCACAAAGCTTTGCTCACTCACTCACTTACCTACCAGATCAAATACATTTGACTTTACAAATGGTGGCCTGGGCTTGGTTCTAAGAGGTATTTAGAGCCAAGGGGAAGCTGTCTTTAGGAGCTGGCCTCTGAGATCACATTAAGATCTGCTCACTATATTCTATTAGAAGTCACTACAGCCGGCTTGTATCCAAGGAAGAATTAGACTCTGGACACTGGTGTGGGGAGGGCCACTTAAACACATTTGGAAACCACCACAGGCAGCAGTAACTTTAGCAACCCAGCAGCAGGCACGGGCCTGTCCATCAAGGTGCCAGCAGCTTCCTTGAGTTCTGCATATCATCCCCCTAAAGTACCCTCTTTTGTGTACTGGCCTCTCCAGTGTTTGGGAACTAGTAGTAACTCTTCCTACCCTGTACATCCTTGGGCTTTTTCGTTTCTTGCCAAGACTGACAGATCCATCTGGCTTTATCTGTGGGTATGCTATCTAAACTCACCATCTGAACACACTAGCAAACGCTTAGAGAAGCGCTGTGTGCTATGAAACACACTAGGTGCTTTATGGAGCTATCTGATTTAATCCTGACACCAGTCTGGATGTACCGCTACGAGGCTGACAACATTATGGACAGAAGAACCTGGGGCTCTTCAGGCTGAACAGCTGGGATTCAACTGTGACAAGGTGGAGCTGGACCTACCTCAGGTCTTCTGTGTTGAGAAGGAACTTCCTGCCTAGACGTATTCCTCACATGACACCTTGTTTTTCATCCTTCTATACCTGCTTGATGAGTTCCAACTTAGATACAAACCTGCTGCTAGAAATGCATGGAGGAACAGGCAAAAGTCCAGGGCAGGAGGGAAAGGCTCATGTGGTCATGATTTGCAAACCCTGCTGGTTGTACAGGAAAAGGCAGGGCACAGAAGACCAGAGGCCAGGGCTGGTGTCCCCGCTGTTTCTTAGCTGTGTCATGACCCTAGGCTGTATCTTTCTCTCAGGAGACCTCAGGCTCCACATCTGGAAAATGAACCCGATCTTACATTCCAAGCTCTATTGAGTGCACAGTTACTGTGGGGCAGAAAAGGCTTTACTGGATATGAGATGGTGCAACAGAGCTCAGTCAGAGGATGCTGACTAGCCTGAGCAGAGCTCCCATTGTCTTATAAACAGCAGGGATCATATTAGCTTCCCGGGGTGGGGATCACTGATGTCATGATACAAAATGACAATGGCACTATCACTGAGAAAAAGAAAAGATGGGCTTACAGTGCAAACATGAGACCAGAGATCACTTGAAGGACTGTGGGACACCATCCCCATTTCACAGAGGAAAACACTGATCACAGAGACTGAAGAATTTACCGAAAGTCTTACAGTTGGTAGTGAAGCTGTGTTCAAATTTATTCACATGTTAAGTACACTGGTTAATTTTGTCAATCTGACACAAGCCAAAGTCACCTGGGAAGAGAAAACCCCAATAGAGAAGGTGCCTCCATTAGACTAGCCTATAGGCGGCAGGTCTGTGGGCTATTTTCTTGACTGACATGTGGGAGGGCCATCCCTTGATGGGCAGGTGGTCCTGGGTGCTATCAGAAAGTAAGCCACAGAGAGCAATACAGGAAACAGCCCTCCCCCGTGGCCTGCACTTCAGTTCCTGACTCCAGTTCCTGTTCTGAATTCCCTGGATAAGACTACAGAGCTACAATAAACTCTTTCCTCCCCAGGTTGGTTTTGGTCATGACCTGTTATTTCAGCAATAGAAGGCCAAGCTTTTTCGACAGGATCGAAGGGTCAGCACAGAAGTACTGAGCAATGGAAACAGTATGATGTGGACAGAGAGGACCCAAGGCTACAAAGACCCTGAGGTCTGATGGAACAGATAAGCCATCTGTGGTAGATGGAGCTGCTGGCTGGGGTCCCTCCCCTCAGCCAGCCTGGGATGAAGCTGCCGCCGTGTACTATAAGCAGCTCAGGTATGAGTTGATAAAGCTGGTTCCATCTTTTGGCTGATTAATCCCATCAGCACCAAGAGACAGGACTGTAGGGCTCCTGGAAAGGCAGCCCTCCTCTCTTCCTTTACAGAGAGAGACAAGTCCTTACTATGGAGCTCAGGAAAGCCTTGAACTCATGACCCCCTGCTCCAGTCTCCTGGGGTGACACCACAAATGTCTGGTACGTCTGCTTTTCTGAGAGCCCCCAAAGTGTGTCTTCCGGATGCGAACGGTCCTTGTGCTATCTGTCATCAGCATCTCCTACTTAGGTGGGGACAGCCTTAGTAGGATGCCAATACCATAAAGAGCAGAGACAAGAGGAAAGCAGAGTCAATCTGTCTTGTGTTGCAAGGTTCCTGGTGCCCAAACATGTCTCAGTGCAGCAAGACATACACAGTCTGCTAAAATCTACACCCAAAAGTCATTCTTTCATATTTTCATAGAAAATAAATACAAATACAAAAAATCTAATCCAGAAAATTCATGAGACAATTGTGAGCCCTTGATGGTTAAAAAAAATCAAGCGAAGAGGCTGGAGAGATGGCTCAGTGGTTAAGAGGCCTGGCTGCTTGCAGAGGAGCTAGGTTCAATTCCTAGCACCCCCATGGTTCACAACCTCTGTAACTCTAGTCCAGGAATATGATCCCCCTCTTCTGGCCTCTCTAGGTACTGCACATACATGGTGCAAACATTCATATAAAACCAACAAGCAAGCAAAAGCCCCAAACCCCAAACCCACCAAGTAAGTGTGTGTGTGGGGGCACTAGGAAGAGACCCAGCTAATGGGGCTTATAAGTCTTCCCAGGCCGCAAGTTCAAAAGCACAATGGTGCTTCTGATGACCTAGACTCTGTCCTCAAAGTCAGAACCTCTTCCTCAACCTGGATCATAAAACACCCTTTCAACAGAGGACTTCTCTTGGGATGCAAAGTCTGCTTATATGCTTAGGCTACACCTGAGTTAGTATATGACACATGAATTAAAAAAAACAAAACAAAAAACCACCAACCACCAACCACCCCCAAAAAACAAGTACAGCCAGGCATGATGGTCCAAGCCTTTAATCCCAGCACTCAGGAGGCAGAGACAGGTGGATCTCTGTGAGTTTGAGGCTAGCCAGGGCTACAAAGTGAGACCCTGTCTAAAAGCAAAATACAAAACAAAATTAAATCCTGATCTCCTCAATTTCAAGCAGCCAGTGAGAGCGACAGACAAAGCTCCATCAAAAAACACGGAGCCATTTATTCATAACCCACACATAACACCAGCACCAGCAAGTCAGGGTGTTTTTCTCAGCCACCCTTTCCACATTTTGTTCAGTTTCCGTGAACTATAAATCAGTGACTTCTTTACACCTGCAAGAGAAAAGAATCGTGGGTGAGAAAATGAATCCTGTTTAGTGGACATGTAGCTAGGATGGCAGCATCACTCTGACCAGAGGCTTGTCTTTAGGTTTGGGCTATGATGGGCTGACGGGGCTGGGAGCTGAAAGCCGTTAACAGCCAAGAGAGCCCTGTAACAGATTCTGAGCTGGACCTCTGTTTTGCATACCATACTGCTCACAGAGCTAGACTCCCCGGGATAGCAAGTCTTTAAGCCACTGAATGTTACAGGTCTTTTAGAGGGGCGGAGCACCTGTACCCCAGGCACTGCAGCTCATTGCTGCCAGGACCCACACATGCCTCCTGTCTGCCAAGAGCAAGTGCTATTCTCACTGCTTCCTGCTTAGTACACACCTGGTTGCTTTCATGCCTGGTGCTCACCTCTCACATACCATTTACCACATTGTACCGTGTCTGTAGCTGATTCTCTTGTCTCTCCCCCAGGACAGACCTTGTTCTGGTCACCCCTGTATCCTTGTTCTGGTCTGTTCTGTATCCCTCTCACCTGGTGCAGTCCTGGTACCCAGCAACACACAGCAGGTACTCAGCTGAGTCTTCTAGAGACTGACTTCATCCCAACTACAAGACCCCAGAGAAGAGGCTCGCTGGGGCTGATGGGAAATACACACAAAGGGATAAATGGTTTGCTAGTGTTCTCCAGCCCAGCCAGTGCCAGTGGACCGGATCAGACTTCCTTGTGTTGAGGGTGTGGTCACTCAGTGCTTTAGGGTGTGGCCCAAGGAGCTAGCCTCTTTCTCTTTTGAGTTGTACACTGATCTGTGTGCTGTGCTGTGCTGGGGTAGGAAGGGCACGCTCCTGGCTGTGAAACTGGTGAACATGTTGACAAGGGGGCACAATTCATTCCAGGGAGTGACCTTTAAATTACCTGACCCTCTTTTTCTTTTTAATTAATATTTATTTTTTTTACTTTATGTGAATTGTTTTGCTTGTATGTATAACTGTGTAAGGGTGTCAGATCATGGAATTATAGTTAGCTGCCATGTGGTTGCTGGGAATCGAACTCAGGTCCTCCAAAAGAACAGTCAGTGCTCTTAACCGCTGAGCCATCTCTCTAGCCCTAGCTGGCCCTCTTACGTGGATGCTGCCTTGCCTGCTCAGAACCTGTGGTTATTGCAGGCGGTAACAAAGAGAAAGGCAAGGTTCCCAAAATCATTAGTGATGAGTCTGGATGTGTGCTCCTGGCTTGACATGATCTCGTTAGAAACTCAGAGCTTTTCACTGTCTCCACCCCTCTTAATTTTCTCCCTGGAGCAACGACTCTGGCCAGCCTCACCCACCTAAACACTAGGGCTAGAAGATCATTACATAAGGTGCTGTTTCAAATTCCAGCGGGAACCAATCAGAAGACTGAGGGGAAGCCAGGCAGCCCCATGGAGTCAGTGCAGCAAGCCCAGACTGCTGAGTCACGGCTGGAGGTCTTCACAGGCTCAAGACAAGCTTCTCAGAGCTGGAATGGTAGGTAAATACTCAACATAGCTGAGCGGCTCTGCTGCCACCTTCAGCTGCTTAGATGACTGAACACACTCCTTCCTTCGCCCTCTCAGAAAGACTGCGGCAGAGACTGTACTACAAAGAACAGAGGCCTAGGTTGTGGGCCCAGCTGGACTAAGACGGGTGTGATGGTGACTTTCCTGTCCTGGGCCTCTGGCTTCTCATCTGTAGGATGCTACCCTAGGTAACAAGGGGTCTGTCCACAAGACAGACTTGGCTGTGAACCAAAGCTCCCTAAAGCTGCAGGAACGTTTGCTGTGCACTGTTTATGTGCAATTCCATGCAGAGGATGCAGAAGTTAGATTTTCACGGCCTCTGTTTATAGCCATACCCCGCTGAGAGAGCTCAATCCCAGCAGGTTTTCACAGGCTCTGAAGTTTGGACAAGGTTAAGAGCAACAGATTGAGGAGACTATGGAGAGTGTGGAGCGGAACTCCAGGGTGGGGTCCAGGGGCTACTGTCGCTCCGAGGTAAGTATGTGTTTAGTGCTCAGCATGCAAGAGGCCCTGATCTAACAAAGGCAGGCTGAAGGAGAGGAAAACAATCCATCTAGACCACACGATCAATTCAGAAAGCAAAAGGATCAACAAGAAGGGGACATTTGTGCACAGAATTCTCTAGAAAACACCAAGGCAAGAGTGTGAGTCAGCTGTTCAACACTCCAACCTGCAACTCTATATTCACACCTTCAGGGAGAAAGTCAGTGAGCCTGCAAATAAAGGCCTATTCACAAGAGAAAGGTCACTGAGGCAGAGCTACAACTTAATTTGATAAGTTTTAGATTTATCTGGGTGTGGCAGTATACCACTACAGTCCTAGTACTCAGAGCCCAAACTCAGAAGAGCTGCGTTCACTGTAGCCTCAGATAGACCTTGCTGGGAGGGAGGGAGGGTGGGATGGAGGGATGGAGGGAGGGATGTTGGTTCAGGACTAAGTGATAAACACATCATTAGAAAGATGATGTAAGAAGAAATCACTCCACTGCTTCAAGAAAGGGCCGAGAAGCAGTGAGGCATGCTGGGATATTTTTTAGGGACAAGACTAAACGTGTCTTGTTAATTCAGCTGAATCTTTTGAAGTTGAGAGAGGGATCTGCCCCTACAGTTAATTCTGACTGACCACAAAGGCAGGTGGGGGAAATTAGGAAACAGCCCCCCCCCCATCACCTCAGAGGGCGGCCCCACTACCTCCCAAGGCAGGACTTTCTGAGTTGAGTATGACTTCGCTCATGTGTCCCAGACATTCTGTTCTGGGCTCTCTTCTCCCCTGTGCTCCCCTGGACTGGGTCGGGCTGCAGGGGTCCCTTAGCTGGCAGGCTGTATCCCTTTCTGCTGGTCTCTCTGGCAACGGCTCTCCCTACTCATCTGCCGCTGCAGCAGTCTTCTTACATCAGCCAGTGGCTTCCCTCTGCCCTACAGGAAGCTCTGTATTCCTGAAGGCTGAATGCAGCTTTGGGGCTGTCCTTTGTGGGGCTCTGGCCTATCTCTCAGGTTGGTCACTGACTCCCATGTGTCACCTACCTGTCCCCACACCAGTTTACTCAAATGGCAGTTGGCTTAGCTAGAGATCTTTTGTTAGCAGAGATATGATGTCCTCAGCAGCAGAGGACTTTCTTCAGGGGCACCCTGCTGGCTCAAAACTGCTCTGCAAACAACCCAGTCTAAGAGAGACTCAGATTAGCTCCCCAAAAAGAAACTTCCAGAGAAAAGGAACAGTCTACTTCTGTACTCACACTAGGACAGTGTATCTGGTGGTGGGAACTGCAGAGGGCACCATGAAGGCAGAGGGTCAGGCTGCACACCACCTTGACCACTCTCCAATACAACCCGAGGGGCTGATTGCAGATGTCACAAGCACAAACACAGAGAGGTGAGGAGCAAAGCCAGAAGACCCACGGGTCTGCAGGGTCATCATTTTCTATCTCCATTGGAAAGGGAGGCAGAGCAAGTCATTGTTCAGGGAAGCAGGGCAATGCTCCAGGGCCTTAAGGAAACCTGGGTGGAGGGTTCTGCTAGCACTGCCCTCTGCTGGCAAACAAAAGGAATTAGTGGAAAGAGACAGGGCCTGGCTCAGGTTGGAGGTTATCAGGAGGCAGGGCTGGGATTTACACTCACTTCACCCCTGTCTGATTCTTACTATTCCTGCTGATACTATCACTGTTTTTACAGAGCTGCTTTTCTCAGGAAGACGCTGTCACAACTCAAGCTACTTTTATTAAAATCAGACACAATGGAATGAAGTCCTTTAGTTTCTCCATTGTTTGAACCCAAAGTGCTAAAAGTTTTAAGTGATCAGCAGTTTAGTTCTACCCTACAGTGTGTGTGTACGGAGCAATAAAGCTTCTCACTGGCCAAAGGAGTACAATGAAGAAAAACAGTTTGGTTTTCCTAAAATCTTCCACCCCTAAACCTTTAATTACAGAAATATTCAAACATGGTCACACACAAACTGACACTAACAGACAGAAATTCCAGCATTCAGAGGCTAAAGCAGCAGGATCATCCTGTACTGTACAGCAATACACTATCTCAAAAACCCAGCAAGGTGTGGATGTGGTCCAAACACTTGCCAGCATGAAGGAGGCCCTGGATCTGATCAGTGCTACATAAAGCCAGGTGTGACGGTACAAACCTGTTATATCTTAGTACACGGGAGGTGAGGACAGGAGGGTCAGGGGTTTGAGGTCAGTCTTGGCTACACAGCAAGTATGAGGCTGGCCAGGGCTATATGACACCTTGTCTTAAATAAAGATATACAAATAGTGATACAATAACAAAATACTGATATAGCCCTTCTTATCTTTACTGGGTATCAACAACACACCAGCTCAGAAACAATCCAGAATCCACTATCTCCCACAACTTACAATAAAGCAAATCCTAAGCATTGTTTTATCCATAAATGTTTTGGAATGTCTCTCTGAGAGAACAAGATTAAAAAACAAACCCAAATAACACCACTATTACAACTAAAAGCATTAGATGTTCCTTCTAGGAAGTGCCTGCTTAAGAAAAACCAACTGAATGAAAGTCTCACTCAAGGATGATCATGACAAGGAGCAGCCAGCCACAGGCAAAGCACAAATTGAGAGCCTGACTCACTCAAGCAAACAAAAGCACCTCCATGTCAGCCCTGCCAGCAGCAGCAGTAACAGCACAGAATAAATGACTACCTTAGTTAGAAATACAAGGTTGCACACTGAGGTGTGGGAGACCTTTTCTGCAGCCGACTTAATGTTCAGTGCTGTGCTGAAACCTGGCCAGATCTTTCCAGAGACTCAAGAGGACAATGCTGTATCCTGGGAACAAATACTCCAATGGGTATGCAATGGGCACAGGGCAAAAGGTCATTCGGTTTGAGAGCTACCTTTGTTCCATTCACATTAATACGTGTGTCTGTCTCTCTCTCCATCTTTCAGGAGGCAGGATGGCCAATGCCCATGGTCATATCCTGAGCAGCCAGCACAGAGCAGATGGGTAAGGCACATGGGTCTCTGATAAAGATGACCATGCCAAGTGCTGGAAAGAAGGGAAGAAAGATTTTCCACACCCTACACATCAGCAGAGCCACATGGTGGGCAATTTGGCAATATCTAAAGATATATTAGACAAAAGTGCTGGGAATAAAAAACAAAGAAGGGGCCAGAAAACTCATTGGGAAAGTGCTTGTATAGTGTGTGACACCTAATATCCCTGTCCCCCCACAGAGAGACCTGCAGGCCTGGTCTAGGGGCCAGTCAGCGTCTGTCTGGATAAAGGACTTCCAGAAAGAGAGCCGAGAAAACAAATGGGGACCAAGAGACTTCTCTAGGTTTCCCACTGAGAGAGAGGCCAGGAACAGAGATCAAAACAATCACATCACAGCATGCCACTCCAGAGCCCCAGGGAGGAGGAAGATTCCACAAGCTTCCAGAAAGAACACACAAGATGGGGTAAGGAGCAGCATGGCTTTGAACTTCAACAGGAGTCTGAAAAGTGAGAGAATAATTGCAGTAATTATCTTAAAATTCTGCCTTCCTCTCTCTCTTGTGCAGAGGCAGGATCTTGCTATGTCGACAAGGATGGCCTTGAACTGTGAATTCTTGGGCATTGGAATTACGAGTGTGCACCACCAGACCAAGGTTTAAAGGGAAATTATTTTTATTCTCTACCTGGCCTAAATGCTAACTACGTGTAAGCATAGCAAAAAAAGGTTTCAAACATACTTTCCAAATTCACTCTTTTTTTTTCAGGAATCTGTTCACCCAAAGGACACTGTGCAGCAAGAGAGTGAAAGGCATGCACGGACAAAGGGGACCAGACAGAGTTAGATCTTCATTACTGACTTAGCCAACACTCCAAGTGTGAGAGCAGAACTGAGGCAGAGGCAAGGGTGTGAGTGCAGGAGCCTGATGGGGACAGAAGGAGGCTATAATTGGGTGGTCCAAGCCCAGCTTTTTGATTACCCACAGGGAGATGGCACCTAGCACAGGAGAGCAGAGGAATAGCAACTTAAATGGGGGGGGGGTAGCATGGGGACGGACAAACCCCTCCCCGAGGAGAGCAGGTTTCTATGGGGGGGATGCTGGGAGGGAGCAGCCAGCACTGCTGTTTTTGCACTGCTCTGCAGGCATGACTTCAGTACAGGAATGTGAGGGCAAACCTCACACAGGAGCTATCAAAGCCACTAGAGGAGAGCCAAGCCTCCTGTCAGCACCTCAGACAGTGGCCTGGGAGATGTCCAGGGCACACTGCAGTCCCAACCATGTTGGCGGTATTGCAGGGTCCAGGTGTCTGGTGTGAAGCATGAGGACTTCACCAGTAAAAGGTAGATGATGTGCAAAGCTTTGTATTTCAGCCAACAGTACTGAAGCCTTCTGTCCAGCAGGTACAGCAAGGTATCCATTTCCAAAACTTACCAGCAGTAAAAAGGCCTTTGGTGCTCTGCCTGATGCTTGAAGGTCTGACAATTGACGAGACCCCTGCAAAACACAAAAGCAAAGAGGATCCCAAGAGAAGCCAGACAGATGGTTGTCATCTCAACAGTCTTAACGAGCTAAAACTAGGTGTTCCTGGCTATTCAACAGAACCAGTGGGGGAGTGACTGTCCCTGCTTGAGAGTGACTGTGAAAAGGGTGTTAGCTGTGGTCTGGAGCAGCTGTGTGACCACTGGCAAAGGCCTGCACTGCTGTGCTATTTGGCCACCGTAAAACAGAAGGGGTGGCAGGTAACCCTCAAAGGTCATCTTAGGAGTTTAAAGCTGCTTATGTCTTCCAGTTCTCGGTTTCAAGATGCAGAAAGATTTAAAGACATGTTTCTTCTTAATCTAGGAAAAAAGCGTCCACTGTAAAAGTAAATTATGAGGGTCCAAGTCTTCCATCACCTCAGATGGACAGCTGCAACCCACAACGGCCTGTTCTGGATGCAGGAGAGTGAGTACATGGGCACTGTCAAGAAACCTGGTGCAGGTTCCCGAGACGGAGAGAGGAAGAGAGGAATTGGCAAAGTAGCAGGAAGCCACCTTCCAAATTCCCTACTGTAGACCCCATTTCTAATCATTTACTGTGGGAAAGCAGAAAAATGGACCCATTTGAGAGACGGGGCCATTTTCAGTTTGATAATTATGTTCTTGAAACTATGAGCATTGCTTCAAACACTGGCAGTGATTTAGGGCCCAGGATCCTGAAATTTTCCCACTGCTTGCTTCAAGCAGGTAAACACTGAGATTTGGAGAACCTGAATTGTTCTTATTTTTCTTCCCCCCAGACAAAATCTCCTTTTTGAACTCATTAGGCAAGGAGGATGCAGAGGCTGCATTCACTGCAGCCAGCCACTGCTAACAGGGCCGGATGAACGCGTGGACACACCTAGCCGCACCACGTCGCCACAGTCAGGGTCTTGAGCCACTTGCAGTAAGGTTTCTTCCACATCCCTGTTTCTCCCAGGAGGGTCCATTATGTGATTGATTTGCTGCTGTAAGGTTCTGGGCAGTGTCATCAGCTGAGTGAACTGTCCTTCTGGGCTTTTATCTATCTAGGAAAAAGAGAAAGAGAGAGAGATGACGTCTTTGCAAGTGCTCTGAAGTCTAGACACAGTAGGACAGACACATGGTTTCTATTTAACAATCCCACAAACAAGAGTCTCCTACCAGTGGGACTCTCATGCGTACAATTGTAATTAATAAGGTTTCCCTTTAACATAAAGCACCACACCTACTCCAAGTGGCATGAGAAACTGAGTATTTACATGGTCAGGATTACAGATCCCTTCAAAAGGACAGCCCTGGTTCTAGAATATTCCACTTTTTCATGAGAAGAGAAGCCTCTTAAACATTTTTTTAAAAATTATTTTATTTTATGCATTGGTGTTTTGACTGCAAGTATGTCTGTGCACCATGTGTGTGCACCCAGCAAGCCCAGAATTGGGTGTCAGATCCCCTGGAATTAGAGTTACAGTTTTGAGGTGCTAGGAATTGAATCCAGGTCTTCTGCAAAAAGAGCTCTTAACTACTGAGCCATCACTCCAGCTTTAAGAGAAACCTCTTTGCAGCATCAGTTTCTGACCTGTAGGGATAATGCTCTACTTGTCTTAAACCAGCTCCAGGCTCACGGTCTCCTTCCCACATGGAATGCTGTGAGGGGACGTGAGTGGGAGACTGTGATCTGAATTTGTGCCTCTGCTCTGGACCCTGTCTGTCTGATGCTGTGCTTCACAAATGACTGCAGGGATACACTGGTGACAAAGGCCTACCTCCCCCTGACTCCTCCCGAATACAGCAGCTGAGTGGTTGTAAGTAATCATCATAACTTTATTATCATTACTTGTTACATATAACTGAGCTACTCAGCTGGTTCTGGTTCTAATGTAGTCTAAATACATTAAGTTGTTCAAGGACAAAGATAGAAATAAAACTACGGATTGCCTGGAGGCCACTGAATCAAAAGTTAGCCCCACTGCTGAGATCAGACCAGTTCCCTAATACAATGCATTTTGCTTTATAGAATTAAAAATATAAAAGCATGAAGGTTACACGTGAGTGCAGCTGCCTACTCCGTGCAGAGGCAATACCTCCCCCAGCAGCACCTTCACCAGCACTGAGATTTTAGCATCGAAGAAAAGAACAGCTTCAGGGGCAGGTGAGATGGCTCACCCCAGGATCCTCACCCAGGTAGGAGAGAACCAACTCCAGAGACTGGCAAGAGGAGTGTTCCTATGAGCAAACTTCACTGTAGAAGACTGAACAGAGCCTCGGAGGCTGTCACTCTCTCCCCATGGCCAAAACCATAAGAAAAGTAAACTCGCATCTCAGGAGGGAGAGATTAGTGCTCTGTACATACAGAAGATGGGGTGTGGTAGCCATTTTGTATACCTTAATTAGTCTACAGTGCTCAGCCACTCAGTCAAACATCAGTCCAGATGTTGAGGAGAATTAACCTTTAGAACAGGTGAGTATAAACACAACTTATTACCCTCCATCGCAGTAGGGTGGACTCATCTGTCAGCTGAAGGATAGGAGAGAAATGCCCATGATCCCTTGAGAAGGCCATCTGCCTCTAGATTCAAGGCTGCAGCACCAACTCTTTCTCGGTCTCCAGCCTGCTAGCCTGTCCTACAGAGCAGAACTTGCTACCCCACAGATTTATGACGCCACCTCTCTAGAGAGCTTCTCCCTCGGGGAGTGGGGGAGGAGGAGGAGGAGGAGGAGGAGAAGAAGAAGAAGAAGTAGTAGTGATGTTGATGGCTTCTGTAACATTCCCAGAGTGTGGCCTTTATAAGAACTAAATGACTGCTAGTGGGCTACAGCACATGACTATAAACCCTAGCAAGCAGAAATCCTAACGAATCTACAATACCAGGTGTGGTAGATTATCTGGGGGCAGCTCAGTAGAGCTACAGCTGTGTCTGGTGCTCTGGACCTGGGGACCAATGGGCTGTTTTCCATTTCTGCTGGGAAAGAGGACCAGAATCAGCTCACAGTTACTTCAAAGAAACAACAGTTAAACATTGGAGTTTGCCTCAGGGATGGATCCATGCCTACAACCCTTGTGATGAGACATTGGAAGGAAACCGGAAACCTGGATATTTTGTATGTCACATCTGTCTACAATATCAAAGGCAGAATGTCCTCCCCTTCTATTTAATTCTTTAAAAAAATTACACTCAGTTATTTATTTGTATGGGCACACATACCACGGTGGGCATGCGGAGGCCAGAGACAACATGTGGAGTCAGGTTGGGAAGTGGTCTTTACCCTCTAAGCCATCCTGCCAGCCCAGTCAATGTCACTTGGCAAGCGACACAGTGACAGAACAGCCATGAATGGCCTAATGAGTTGAATACGGTTCTCAAAAGACCTGGCTTTACTTTAAGTTCTGGGTACTGCCTAAAGGAGTCTAAGACAACACACCAGAGGAGCCTTTGGCTTAACTATACTATTGCTTCACTATTCACAAAAGCCAGGAAACAGAACTAGCTTTGTTGTTCACCAACACATGAATGAATGAAGAAAGTATGGTGTGGGGCTGAATGTAGGCCCAGCATGCAGAAAGCCACAGGTTCAAGCCTCGACCCTATATAAATGGGGCATGGTACCACATGCCTGAATTCTGACACTCAAGAGAATCGGGAATTTAGGGTCATCCTTGGCTACACAGGGACTTGAAGAACAGCCTGGGCTGCCAATGACTATCTAAAATAATTAAAAAGAAAAAAAATGTGGCGCAGATACACAATGGAACTGTAAAGAAAAATGAAATCATAGTAACTGCAGGAAAATAAACAGGGTTGGACATAAGGGAAATAAGGCGGCTCACTAGACAAGAGGGCATCCCTAGGAAGAGGAAGTAGGGAGTGTAATGGATTATATTTGAGCGAAGGCAGAATGGGAACTCACTAGGGAACAAAAGAGAACTGGCCAGAGTGAGTCAGAGCACTCAGGGGGTGGGCTGTGAAAGAGAAAAAGTGTAAGGACACACACCCATGAAAATGTCAATAAAGTACCTTTGTTAGCTTAGAAATTAGTAACAGGCTGGGCAGTGGTGGCACAAGCCTTTAATCTCAGCACCCAGGCAGAGGCAAGCAGATTTCTTTGAGTTTGAGGCCAGCCTGATCTACAGAGCAGGGTTCCAGAACAGCCAATGCTGTAACACAGAGAAACTCTGTCAATAACAACAATAAAAGTAAAAATAAACTAACAAAAACAAAGCAAAAAATTAGTAACAGTAAAGATAGTTCTTGCTACCAGCCTTGTGGAACTGTAATTCTAGCTTCTTGGAAACAGAAGCAGGAAGATTTCCAGGTTCAAGGCTTCTAGGGCAGTGAACTGAGTTCAAAACCATCCTGGGTGACTTAGAAAGACCCTGTCTTGAGATAGGAAGTACCAAGAGGTTGGATGTAGCTCAGTGTAGAATACTTGTCTAGTATGTGTGAGGCAGGGGTTCAATCACTACCAATTCAGAAAACATGAATAACAAAGGAACAGCCCAATGCTAGCTGTTCCCAATGCTAGCTGTTCCTCTGGTGGTGCAGGGTCAGGGCCTGCACAGCACAGCTCACCTCTAGTCGGCCTTGCTGTGTTTTGTAGACCACCTGGGGGTCCTCCTGTAGAATGTTCCCATAGAGCTCTCGGAAATGGGCAACATTGGGCTTCACGATGTTCAAGACTTTTGCTTTTTCTTCACCAATCACCATTCGAAAGTCACCTAGTTAAACAAGGAGAGAAGTCAGTCTTCTGGAAGAATCCACAAACAACCACCATGGCTCCCTGGAGCAGCGTGGCAGGACACCTCTTCTTTAAAATGGCCATCATGGTAAGTAAAGAATTCAAGAGTAGTTAGGGAAAAAGAGCCTTGGAAGTCACCAGGCCCTCTGTGTCAGCTACTGTCCGGTGATCCTGTCACCTGAGGTCACTGGCCTGGCCAGGAGAGCTTGTCCTTCCGCTAAGGACACCTTTGTGATGACAAACATGGAAACCCTGCCTGTGGCCAGCTGTCGACTGTTACTTTAGGTTCCCGACACCCATGTGACAACTCACAACTACCTGTAACTCCAGATCTGGTGGATTCGACACCCTCTCTGGTTTCTGAGGGCACTGCATGAACGTAATGTGAAGATACACATGCAGGCAACACACTCACTCACATAAAATAAATCTAAGAAATTCAAGTGGAAAGAAATGAAGGATGTAACATTGGTACAAGATGAATTCTGGGCAAAATAATTACTCTCAAGGAAAAATGGCAATGTCTATTTTATTTTTGACTTTTTTGAGTCAGGACCCCATATAAGCCCAGGCTGGCCTAGAGCTTGCTTTGTAGTCCACGCTGACCTTCAATTCTGCTGGGGTTCTAGGCACCTCCCACCAGACTCATTGGAGCAACTTTTGAAGCAAATGAGGTGATTCCTCTGCCACTAAGGATGATTGGTCCTAGAGGGAAGAACAGTAAATGGAATGCCTGAGTGAGGACACATGAGGCTGGTGGAGTGGAGAGGGTACGCGCCTCGGGTGGAGCACTTTGGTGGCTGGCACAGGCTCTGGGTCACATGTGGGTGTTGCCCAGAAAGAACAGGTACGGACTCCTGGGTGAAGTGCCGAGACAGTGATGAGCTGAAGCCCTCACTGGACAGCTACCAAGGAGGCCCCTCAGAACTAGGATGTGACAGAACCTGTCACTCAAAAGAGGTCATTTATGGGAGAAAGAGAGTACTAGGGTAGTTATATGAGAACATATGTTACTTTTGCCAATTTATTTTCATTTTTTTTTTTGGAGGGAAAAGGACTTTTAGAGGCCTGCTGAAGAAAGTACAGTTATAACGGATGGTGTCTGCAACAGAATGAGTGTGGTGTCCCGTCCCGTCCCCCCCCTCATGTTGGGGTACAGTCTCCACTGTGGGGAAGAAGGTGGAAACTACCTGACTGGCCTTTGGAGTGACCAAGATTAGATATGGTCCCCATGGTGGAGTCCCTAGGACTGAATACAGTGGCCTCACAGGAATACTGTATTCAGTATTATAAACCTGTCCTTGTGCCATGTGCCATCTTGGGACACTGCCAGCAAGAAGGTCACAGATGAGGTCCTATGTATGACGTTGGCCAGAACCAAAGTCCAAACATCCTTTCTTAGTAACTGTCCAGCCTATGGTACTACCAGCAACAGAAAGCAGACTAAGCCAATGCCCAACAGTGTGTGCTGTAGAGAGGAATAAGATACACTGTTCCAACAGTGTGTGCTGTAGAGAGGAATAAGATACACTGTTCCAACAGTGTGTGCTGCAGAGAGGAATAAGATACACTGGACAGTGTGCGCTGTAGAGAGGAATAAGATACACTGGCCCAACAGTGTGTGCTGTAGAGAGGAATAAGATACACTGTTCCAACAGTGTGTG